>JACEFZ010007579.1:202500-299926 GCA_014155875.1 Cepaea nemoralis | reverse complement strand
GACATTTGGTGCTAATATGTACCGGTGTTTATGTGAGTGTTCGTTTATGTGCTTTCTTGTTATTTGATGTTTATAGATAGTTCTTTAATATTATGGGGACACGTAGTCATTTGCGATTAATATAAATGATTTATGACACTGTTTAATCAATAATAGTACTTAGTATGTTTTTATCCGTAAAACTGTTGAATGTCCTATTCTGGACGTTACAATCAAATGCAGTTTGATTTTCTAGAAAGTTGTACGTTCAGCTCTGAACCGAAGGGGTTACGGATGCTGTTCGTAATCTCGCATACTGCGTTCGAAACACAGATGCGGCCGATTTGGCAGCAGACCACGTTGCATTAGTTTTTGTAAAATGGTATGAGTGTCAGTCGTTCAGAAACGAATGGAAAACTACTGCACATAAAGCTACCAACAAATCACGAACAGCCAAAGAATGGTGGGGTTGACTGTAAATGATATGCAACTAATTTTTTAACTGTGCGTTCAGCAGTTTGCCGTTGCTTTAAGTACAAGAAATCAAGGCTGAAGTGCAACTTAATGCCCGTGATTGAGCCTCCTATCGGGTTTCCCCTATAATAAGCCCCAGCATGATTTTTCAGGATGCGGTTTTAATATAAAACATAGCACCTAAAATAAGCCCTAGTTAAGATCGTTAGCTAGAATGAGGATATATATAAGACATCCACTGAAAATAAGCCCTACTGCATTTTGTGACCTAAAATTATTATTAGACCCGGTCTTATTTTCGGGAGAACACGGTACCTCGTGGTCAGCGAATAGGAAATTTAACATCGAGAGGTCTAATCCCTTTCGACCAGGTCATCCTCGCACTGCATAAATACGA
This sequence comes from Cepaea nemoralis, assembly GCA_014155875.1. Lineage (NCBI taxonomy): Eukaryota > Metazoa > Mollusca > Gastropoda > Stylommatophora > Helicidae > Cepaea > Cepaea nemoralis. The sequence goes on along the minus strand of JACEFZ010007579.1, from coordinate 299,076 downwards.
GTACATGCTGGATATTTGTGCATTTTGTTGGTCATATGTATTGTTGTTGTTATTGTTCCTGTCTTTCACTTAATCCAGGCAGGCGTTGTGGGGAGAGTTATTTGAAGTTCCAGCGCTTGTGACTAGCGCCTCCTTTCCTTCAATTTCTTCCAGGATTCATTATAGTATGTCCCGAAAAGAATGCCTTCATTCACGATCAATTATTTTGAAACTGTCTGTTGCATCGTTATGAAATTTTTCTAGCCGTCTTATATTTACCCCCACCCAAGGAATATGTCTTTGATAGGTCCAAAAACAACTTAAATCATCGAAAGCGGCGACATTTCTTTGATGTTTTGCTGAAAAACTAGTGATTTCTCGCTAACAAATTTATGTTTACAGTAATGAAAGCCCCGCCAATTCAGATGACACGCGAGACGTATCCGGATTCGTATGGCAGTGGGTGCAATGAAAGAAGTAGCTTAAAATCGAAAGGGTCGGCTGCATTGCACCGGGTTTTTATCCCATATGGCTCAGTTTCTTTCCGCAGCGCGAAAAGCGTCGAACAAAGCGTGAACTCCGTATCTCCAGCGACGACCTTCGGGAGTCTCCGAAATAATGCACTCGTGAAATGAAGGGCGCGGCCCAGAATCGAACATACAACCTTCGGAGCCCGAGTCAGACGGCTTGACCACTTCACCACGGAGAATCCCGAGAGGGGTGCAATGTGTAATATTAGTAAAGACATAGAATTTACAGAGGCATGGGGTAAATAATGTGTAAATTAACAGGAAAGTAAAAGGAATATATTTCTTACCTTATTTTTCATTTCCTTCTTGTTTCTTCAGCTGCTGGTTAATAGATTGATTGATTGATTGATTGATTTAGGAATCGACATCACAGCATTCGGGGCATTCCCATAAGTGCTCCCTCCCCATCCTCAGCAGCCAGCGAAGAGTTCCAACACTAATATACCAGTAGCAATCTGATTATAAGTCCGTCTCGCCTTTCCTTTGAGCGTTGAGCGTCGGCCAGATCCCTTCGTCACTCCTCGTTGTCTCATTCTTGCCAGATCATGGTAATCCATTTGCTCCTCCGAGGTGTGCACGTGCTCCCACAAGGCCGCAACCACGTCTGCCTTGTCATGTATCAATACTCCACCAAGTTCAGTGCCTCATGCGGTGGGTGGTCTGTGTCTGCAGCTACTCCGAGGTATGCCTTCGCCTGCATCACATTGAGCCTACCAGCAACAGTCGGCAGACCAAGGATGTAACGCATACACACCACTGGGGTGTCTCTAGTGCATCCCAGAATGACCCGCATAGCTTCGTTCTGTATGCGCTCTAACTTCACCAGTTGACTCTCTGAGACAGTGAGCAGACCTAATCCATAATCAATTACTGAAAGGATGCGTATAGAGTGACCAGAACTCCCCCGATGTGTCTCCACCTTGACGTGGTGGGGGAGCTTGCGTGTCCCATAGACCCCATTTGCTTGCCGATGGGTGAAAAATTACATATCGGACAGCTTATGGGATAGGGACCAGACTAAGAGAGACACAACCTGCTGCTCTGCAGGCATAGACTGAGGATAGCAGTCAAAATTTAAATGAGGTGCACAAAGGCAGAATTTCTTGGTCCGGACAAAACTCTTAAGGCTCCCTGTCGAGGGCTGTGGCTGAACGCCTCTAAGCCACAAACCCTCGGATCTTAGAGCCAGGCTGATACCCGTCTACCGGAAAATAGAAACATGATACTGAGCAAGCTACATGCTCAGGTCTGATACATGTTCGAAGGCTCCCAGCTGGGGGATATGAGAGTTTCCCAGATGAAGGGGCCTGGCCGTTTCCCGTTCACTGCTGCACGAAGGTAAGGTGCTGAGCCGGCAGCACATGTAGCCTACCTCGTGAGCGAGTACAAAAAAGTCAGAAAAGTGCCCCAGTCGAAGGGTTACGGAAACTGTCTGTATCTAACTCATAGAGAGTGTAGACAAAAGTGGAATAATGTCTCATCAACGCGAAATGGAACGCACGGCGAGCGAACCTATTGCGTGGTCTGAAGTCACAAGCAAAAGCCTACCGAGTGGATGTCACTCGCAGTCTGACCGCTCCTGGTGTGTGATTGAGCGATCAGTGGCAAGTGGGATGCCCAACACATGGAAGTGAGGAACTAAAGCAGCCATGAGCAGGACGTGGAAACTCCTTGGGTGAGCCCAGTCTCAGAGCAATATGTGCCGGCTCTGCAATTATGGAAGCCTCCTTGGATAGCGAGATAATGCCCATGGTCTGCCCCTGCCTTCCCTTGAGGGCAGACCACGATATCGTTGATCGTTCTATCTTGACCAGCTGAGATGTGGGTGACATTACAACAGTCTAACGTGTCTCGAAACCAGAGGAAGGCTAACCTCACTAAAAAATGCCCGCCGGAAGTCGGAAGTGTCGTCCTACGGGTGGCAAACTAAAAATTGACACTACGCATTTACGTCCGAGTGAAATGTCTCGTCCGAATGTCTCCCGTGCTAGGAACAGCTCTGACTACCTAGTTTCCGAATGCCGCTCTTGTTCGGAACAGCTCTGACTAGGTAGTTTTCCGAATGTCCGCCGTGCCTGGAACAGCTCTGATGGGTACAGGGACAAGCACATGTCCGAAAACTCGCTTAGTGGAAACCAACCGCAGAGCTGACTGGTTTGTGCAGGAACGGCCCAGGGCGAGCGAAATGCCCAATATATTGAAGTGAGGAATTAAAACAGCCATGAGCAGGACGTGACGATTCCCTCGGTAAACCCAGCACCAGAGCGTTATGTGCCGGCTCTGCAATTATGGAAGCCACCCAGGATGGCGGAAAATGCTATGGACTGTCCCTGCCTTCACTTGAGGGATGACCGTGTAGTCTTCGACTGTTCCAACTAGACCAGCTGAGATGTGGACGGTACCACAAAAGTGAGAGTCTCCCAGGATTGCTAACCTGGTCAAAAATGCACGCTAAAAGTCGGATGTGTTGGCCTGAGGGTTTCGACCCGAGGGTGCCTAACCAGACACACCGCAATCACATCTGAAAAAATCACTCCGGATGAACGCAAAGAAGAAGAAGAAGAAGAGTGACCAGAAATGATACCTCAATTTAGTCATCATGTTTCCATTTTTAAGGATCTGTTCAGCTGTCTGTGTAGTTTGTTCACACGTACACATGGGTGACAGACCCGCTTTGAGTCTTCGTGAAAGATTGTCTACTCTGCTATTTACCGTTCAGAGACGGAGCATGATTACCTGTTTTGCACTATGAAAATAGTTGTCACTGCCTCTGTAGTGGGCTTTCTTCTTAACGACCAAGATGTTGGTCCTCTTTTCATTGAAATTTATATATTGATTCGTATGCACGTGTGTTGTCCCCTAATTTGACAATGTGTTTGCTCTCACGTTTCTTATTATGCCTCAATATGTCAGTTTTCACCGCAATATTACTCTTCTGTTGGTATTCATTGCGTTTATTGTGTGTGTGTGTGTGTGTGTGTGTGTGTGTGTGTGTGTCTGTGTCTGTGTGTCTGTGTGTGTCTGTGTGTGTGTGTTTTCAATACCAGTTGTTTGTCACCACTGAGGGCTTGCGGATTTGAAAATTCATCACTGTGGAATACAAACTGTTGCCATTGACACGATGGTGATGCTGTAATGTTTATCCCATAGGTTATCCCATCCAGGTTCCTGCGATCAGCTTCTTGACAAAAATATGTGTACAACTTCATAGCATGCTTTGAAGTGTATACACAATTTCGCATTAACTCCCATTGAAAAATATTCACACATTCCAATGTTAGCGATAAGTGGTAAGATTAAAAAAATAATAATAATAATAGGTCAGGTTTCATGAAATAACCCACATTTTGATGACACCTCTGAACTACCAGTGGATGCGTGGATTTTGTGCATTCGCAAGAAGTATTAAAATGTGAAATTAAAAACAAAAAATTAAGGCTGAAAATAGGTACGCTTGGTACCTGCCAAATATATTTGAACTTTTATCTTGACTGTTGAAAAGTGATTTAGTAAAGCAATCATACGTTTAGACAAGTTTAAGCTGGGGCATATAGAAAGAATGGAAGATAATAGGGAAACAAAACTCGCTTACACTCAGGAAATAAATGACCGTAGACCCCGAGGTAGACCAAGAAGGCGGTGGAGAGATAATATACATACAGACCTACAAGCACTTGGAATCAACGACTGGCAAGAGAAGGTCCACCAGAGAGACGAATGGAGACAGATTGTATTTGCAGCAAAGAACCTCAATGGCTCGGAACGCTGAAGAAGAAGAAGAGAAGATCATACGTTTAGTGTTATATTGCTTCGAACAATGCATCCTAATTACGTAATTTTAAATACACATCTTATTTTTATCTTATTTAGAGCTATATAGAATTATTAACTATGTGTAAAAATCTAATGTAGATTGCCTGACGTAATGAATCTTTAATAAGATTTTTAGAAGTCCTATAATTCTTAATAATAACGTCTGCATTAGTGTCACATATTAATTATTATAACACTCCGGTTATATCTCTTGCAGCAAGTTATTTCCCTTGATAGTTTTGACATTTGGTGCTAATATGTACAGGTGTTTATGTGAGTGTTCGTTTATGTGCTTTCTTGTTATTTGTACGTTCAGATTTATGGCGAAGGGGTTATAGCCGTAGTTCGTAATCTCGCATACTTTGTTCGAAACACAGGTGCGGCCGATTTGGCAGCAGACCACGTTGCATGAGTTTTTATAAAATGGTATGAGTGCCAGTCGTTCAGAAACGAATGGCAAACTACTGCAGATAAAGCTACCAACAAATCACGAACAGCCAAAAAATGGTGGGGTTGACTGTAAACGATATGCAACTAATTTTGTAACTGTGCGTTCAGCAGTTTGCCGTTGCTTTATGTACAATAAATCAATGCTGAAGTGCAACTTACTGCCCTTGATTGAGCCTCCTATCGGGTTTCCCCTATAATAAACCCTAGCACGATTTTTCAGTATGCGTTTAATATAAAACATACACCTAAAATAAGCCCTAGTTAAGATTGTCAGCTAAAATGAGGATATATATAAGACATCCACTGAAAACAAGCCCTTCTGCATTTTGTGACCTAAAATTGATATTAGACCCGGTCTTAGTTTCGGGGAAACACGGTACCTCGTGTTCAGCGAACAGGAAATTTAAATTCGAGAGGTCTAACCCTCTCTACCAGGTCGACGTCGCTTGCATAAGTACGAGTACATGCTGGATATTTGTGCTTTTTGTTGGTCATATGTATTGTTGTTGTTATTGTTCCTGTCTTTCACTTAAGCCGGCAGGCGTCGTGGGGAGAGTTAATTGAATTTCCAGAGCCTGTGACTAGCGCCTCCTTTCCTCCAATTTCTTCCAGGATTCATAATAGTATGTCCCGAAAAGAATGCTTTCATTCACGATCAATTATTTTGAAACTGTCTATTGCATCGTTATGAAATTCTTCCAGCAGTCTTATATTTACCCCCACCCAAGGAATATGTCTTTGATAGGTCCAAAAACAACTTAAATCATCGAAAGCAGCGACATTTCTTTGATGTTTTGCTGAAAAACTAGTGATTTCTCGCTAACAAATTTATGTTTACAGTAATGAAAGCCCCGCCAATTCAGATGACACACAAGGCGTTTCCGGATTCGTATGGATGTGGGTGCAATGGATGAAGTAGCTTAAAATCGACAGGGTCGGCTGCATTGCACCGGGTTTTTATCCCATATGGCTCAGTTTCTTTCCGCAGCGCGGAAAGCGTCGCACAAAGCGCGAACTCCGTACCACCAGCGACGACCTTCGGGAGCCTCCGAAATAATGCTCTCGTGAAATGAAGGACGCGGCCCAGAATCGAACATACAACCTTCGGAGCCCGAGTCAGACGGCTTGACTACTTCACCACGGAGACTCCTGAGAGGGGTGCAATGTGTAATGCAGACAATTTACAGAGGCATGGGGTAAATAATTTGTAAATTGACAGGAAAGTAGAAGAAATATATTTCTTACCTTATTTTTCATTTCCTTCTTGTTTCTTCAGCTGCTGGTTAATAATGCGTACACAAGTACTCGTGTTAGCTTTTTATATTGAGTTCGTGAAAGCTTCCAAGTAGCTGTGCGTAAATGTGCGTATGGAGTGACCAGAAATGATAACGCAATTTAGATATGCTGATAATAGAGTATTGGTTGCTGTGGCATAACGCAGCCAACATTATTCATTTTATCAACACATGCCGCAAAAAGAGGAAACAACATTAAAAGAAATTGACTTCACAAACGCAATTGGAGATTGGGACTTAAAACTTAACATCGAAACTGGAACTGAACAAGTGACAAATGACGTGGATTCTTAGAAGGATTTCATCAGACCAAGCTCGGAAAACCATTGGATGGGAAAACCACCTGACCCGCCTTCGCGCCAGTGCATAATTAGCATATGTACCATTTCATCAGAAATGTTAATCAGCCCGCACTTTTGTCTGAACTCGCTCCATGGACGGATGTGAGAAGATTGTGTGATCAAAAATTCAATGGACAAGGCAAAAGTCTGGATCCGAGGTACGTTTGTTAGCCCTTGATTAGACTAAGAACCCGATGTATCAAGTATCAAGTAACGTAAACCCATGTTTGTGATGTCAATTGAAATGTATGATTATTAATTAAAACCTCAGAAATGTAAAAATGCTCGACTGTAGATTCTAATGACGCCAAGCCATTCCCGGGCGGAATATTCTCTTCGATGAAACTACAATCTCTGATATTCTTAAAGATAATTATTAACTTTAAGAAGTGCATTCCACTATTACATTCTATTCTAAACAACTGTGAGAAGTGATGATTCGAAAGCAATCTTGTGCATTTCACCAGAAACATTGTAAAAGATGCTATCACTGTCTACAGCTGAAATGACAGTTCGTGTACTAGAACAAGTGCCTTGTTCTAAAACAGACTTATCTATGCCTATTTACGATCTAGAAAGCTGAAAGTGAAATCAATCTTTCCTTTCTCCTTTGTCTATAGAATTAATAGGGTTTGGCGAAATAAATATTTATATTTATGTCAAATTTAATTAGATAAGAGCACTTAAGAACTGCAATACATGAGAAAGTTGTGCTTCGCGGAAAAAACCATCACGCGAAGTGAACTTAACTCATTACTCAACATAACTTAAACCACAACACCACTCAACACCACTCATCACCACACAACACAACACTCAACATCACAACAACAACAGGTAATGGAAGAGAGTTATTAGACACAAGAAGAAGAAGAAGTTAATTGGGAAAACACAGAGAATTATTTATACACAGTATAAACACCATTGAGTGGAAGAAATGTTATAAATGTATGTCATTTATTTACATGCATCTTGACACCTTCTCACTCTTGTCATTGTCTCACTGTACACGTTCACTGACCCAGGTCAAATGAAGACTTACATACAGCAAGAACAAGTTGATACAAGGCGTACACAGTGTGATAAACTCTGACCACCCCAAATTAACCCAACACTAGCTTAGAGAGAAAAGAGGGGGAGGGGAACTGGTTCCTACTTCAGGAATTTAGATTTCTTCCGACCTACTTCTTATTATTGTATTGGTAGGAATGTATATATTTATGCGAATACTCATCAGTGATCTTGGTGGCTACATACCAACAACCACCCAACACATCGGCAAACTAACCACCTAAATCAGACCTGAGAGAGGGAAGCCGAGAGAAAGAGATGAACCACAAGTGAGATGGAGGATGACTTCGCTATGAGCAGAGCATGGGGAGGCCTTCAGAGGAGCTATACGGGCAGACCTGAAGTGGATCCATCAGTCAATGGACCCTGGCTTACCTAATCTTCCAGTCACCAGGTTACATTTTCCTTGGTACACACCACTCCCAATTTCAGGAAAATAATGGTTAATTGTTGATGCAACACTATCATACTTAATATGTACAACATCAAAATGTTTACTATGTTTTCACACTTGTTGACATCTCATATATTGATGCTTGTTATTGATTGTCTGGGACAATGGTCCAATGTGCAACTGTTCTATTACTTTGTGTAAATCACAATAGAGATGTATGTACTGACCAGAAGGCTTTTTCATGGCTCCTAAATGCAGTTGCTCGCAAAGAATATTTCTACCTCCCTTGTACTTTCTAAAAGTGAAGATAATGTCCTTATAATTTTCCACAAAGTTGTTTTGGATAGCTCTATGTTATTGTTCTTTCTCAACCAAACGCTAAGTTTTCTTACAATCACTGTTTCTTTGGCATCCGACATTTTTATAATGCTTGATAATCCTTGATATAAAATCCAAAATTTTTATAAATTTAGGAGTCTCCGTGGCGAAGTGGCCAAGCCTTTTGACTCGGGCTCCCAAGGTTGTGGGTTCGATTCCGGGCTGCATCCTTCGGTTCACGAGTTAAATTTTTCGAAGACTCCTGTGGGTCGTCGCTAGAGTTGTGGAGTTCGTGCTTTGTGCGATGCTTTCCGCGCTGCGGAAAGAGATCGAATCATATGGGATAGAACCCGGTGCAATGAAGTCGACATTGTCGACTTTTAAGCGACTTTTTAAAGCATTTTTATAATAGCTCGCCTTATGACATCCTTGTCAAAGCTGTCTACAATAACCTTTCTACCTACCGTTTGGTTATTTCGTGGTGGTTTAATTCCAGATTCTTGCACCCATCGACGAAATGACCGTTTACTCAAATCCAATGCATGCACTCTTCTTTTTTCGGAATTTGTAATAGTCTAAAACAGGTTCCTGCGATCAGCTTCTTGACAAAAATATGTGTACAACTTCATAGCATGCTTTGAAGTGTATACACAATTTCGCATTCAATCCCATTGATAAATATTCACACATTTCAATGTTAGCTATAAGTGGTATGCTATAAGTATGGTATCTCTTGTTCACAATATGAGCTGGCTATGGTATCTCTTGTTCACAATATGAGCTGGCTATGGTATCTCTTGTTCACAATATGAGCTGGCTATGGTATCTCTTGTTCACAATATGAGCTGGCTATGGTATCTCTTGTTCACAATATGAGCTGGCTATGGTATCTCTTGTTCACAATATGAGCTGGCTATGGTATCTCTTGTTCACAATATGAGCTATCTATGGTATCTCTTGTTCACAATATGAGCTGGCTATGGTATCTCTTGTTCACAATATGAGCTGGCTATGGTATCTCTTGTTCACAATGTGAGCTGGCTATGGTATCTCTTGTTCACAATGTGAGCTGGCTATGGTATCTCTTGTTCACAATGTGAGCTGGCTATGGTATCTCTTGTTCACAATATGAGCTGGCTATGGTATCTCTTGTTCACAATGTGAGCTGGCTATGGTATCTCTTGTTCACAATATGAGCTGGCTATGGTATCTCTTGTTCACAATATGAACTGGCTATGGTATCTCTTGTTCACAACATGAGCTGACTATGGTATCTCTTCACTTTCCTTCGAAGGCAGAATTGACCTACCTGACCGGGCGTCACACCTAGTACATGTAATCGTGTTAGATTCGGAGTCCCGTCGGTATATACTGAGCATCAGTTTCATTACATAGAAGAGTACAGAGAGGGTTGCAGAGTCATGATGGCCAATGTCTGTTACGACATGATTAGACATACATCTGAAGTACTATTGATCTTGTGTGTTATCACAAGTGTTGCAAATGAAATCATCAAAACTGTCTGTCAAAACTGTCATTTACTGCCAATATAGTACCTTGCGATGTATGGCAAAAAGGGGGGGGGGGGGGGGGGGGGTCTAGAGGCTGGGGAATTAAGGCTGCCCGACTAGTACAGTCGCCGTGAACTGTGCAGTTTAGGGTTTTCTTTTGCCCCCGACATAAAATAAATCCTCACCTTACCGAGGATTCTAACCCGGGCTCCCGAAAGAGAATCCGACATTCAAGCCACTCTGCCAGCCGCTCCTGAACTGATAGAGTGAAATAATAATGTGATATGTGACATAACTAGGAATACCGCTAGACACACGAGGTTCTGTCCCCTCATTGCAGTTTCATTTGTGTCTGGTTTGTCTGCATGACATGATGAAACTGTGAATGCAGCCAGATTATTGACGATTATCTCGGCTACATAATTAATCAATCTCACTGTGCATTGTTCAAGCAGATGATAGATGCAGGCTGGCTGCAGCAAGGCACAGATTAAACAGTGTTTAGAATCCGTGGCACACTACCTTCATACCAGTTACAGAAACATTTCTGCGGACAAGCATCTTTCCTGTGGCAATGTGGATGTGAATATTGGACGATTTCACAATTACTAAAGAGGGGGGGGGGGGGGGGGGGGGTGCCTGAGTGGTTTCGAGGTATGGTGTCCGCCTCGAGTGCTGGAGGTCCCGGGTTCAAGCCCCGGTGAGGGCCGGGATTTTTTCACGTGGACTTCTAGTAACAAAATTTCCACTGGTCTCTGGGTAGTGAGATCGGACACCCGTGTACATTGTTGAAAAGAAAAAAGAAAATGATGATGATGATGATGATGATGATGATGATGATGATGATGATGATGATGATGATGATGATGATGATGATGATGATGATGATGACACAGATTCATCAAGCTAGAGCTAATGGAGAGACCTAAACAAACACAATTTACTAAGTCAAGAGATGAAGAAAAGCCGCCTACGATGAATAAGACATACCTTGATGAAATCTGAGACTAATATAATTAGAAAAGACTGTGTCTAGAATGCGCAAGGTAACAGAAACAGAGGAAGGGCCAGAAAGAACACGGAGAAGAGAAGGACAGACAGAAATGAATAACCCGCGAGAACACCAATGGAGATGAATGGGATAATTAAGAACCGGACGGCTTGGGGTGAGTTGGGTGAGGGCGAATGTCACAGCGAGGGGACTAATTGGCGAGAAAATAAGAAGAATGACTGAGACCAGTCTCACTTTGACTTCTTTTGAAACAGGTTTTACTTAAGAAGGGGTTACGGACGCAGTTCGCAATCCTGCATACCGAATTCGAAACACAGCTGGGCGATTTGGCAGCAGACCGTCTTTCGTTGTTTTTATTTGTTTTTTAAACGAAATGGTATAAGTGCCGGTCGTTCAGAAAGCAGTGACAGACCACTGAACGTAAACTTGCCTAGAGATCACAATAGAAAAAAATGCTAGGTTTACTGCGACGTCCTGTAAATTATATGCAACTAACTTATTTTTTTACTTATGAAGGAAATGTAATCAAAATGTGTAACATCTGGCAATTTCTTCATTGGTAACATACATGTGGTTGAGATGAAAGTTTTATTTCCCCGTCTGGTTTATTGAATTGTAAGATATGTTTGTTGGATTATAAGATACGTTTGTTGGTTTCTAAGATAAATTTGTTGGATTATATGATAAGTTTGTTGGATTGTAAGATGTGATTGTTGGATTGTAAGATACTGTTTGTTGGATTGTAAGATACGTTTGTTGGATTGTAAGATGTGTTTGTTGGATTGTAACATATGTTTGTTGGATTGTAAGATGTGTTTGTTGGATTGTAAGATGTGTTTGTTGGATTGTAACATATGTTTGTTGGATTATAAGATGTGTTTGTTGGATTGTAAGATATGTTTTTTGGATTGTAACATATATTTGTTGGATTGTAAGATGTGTTTGTTGGATTGTAAGATATGTTGTTGGATTGTAAGGTGTTTTTGTTGGATTGTAAGATACTTTTGTTGGATTGTAAGATGTGTTTGTTGGATTGTAAGATGTGTTTGTTGGATTGTAAGATGTGTTTGTTGGATTGTAAGATGTGTTTGTTGTATTGTAAGATACTTTTGTTGGATTGTAAGATGTGTTTGTTTTATTGTAAGATGTGTTTGTTGGATTGTAAGATGTGTTTTTTGGATTGTAAGATGTGTTTATTGGATTGTAAGATTCTTTTGTTGGATTGTAAGATGTGTTTGTTGGATTGTAAGATGTGTTTGTTGGATTGTAAGATGTGTTTGTTGGATTATATGATATGTTTGTTGGATTGTAAGATATGTTTGTTGGATTATAAAATATGTTTGTGGGTTATTCGATAATTTTATTGGATTATAAGATACATATGTTGGATTGTATGATACATTTGTTGGACTGTAAGATACATTTGTTGGATTATAAGATACGTTTTTTGGATTATAAGATATTTTTGTTTGATTATAAGATAATTTTCTTGGATTATAGGATAGTGTGGATAAAGTTTGTTGGATCATAAGATAAGTTTATTGGATTGTAGGATGCATTAGTTGCATTATAAAATAAGTGTGTTGGATTATAATATGTGTTATCGAAGGTTCGCAACATGATTGTGATCTTACTCAGGGTCTTTTGTAAAAGGGATTAATTGTTACGATCGCTTGGATCTAGTTGAAAGGAGAATCGCACCATATACAGATCTGAGTTCTGAAATCACAGATTAAGAAGAAAAAGAAAAATGTATCATTTTGTAATTTCTGGCCATTTATAATATCACTATCGATGTGTCTTTTTCACTCCACAGCAATCGTTTTCACATGCCCATTGTTGTCATTTTCAGGGTATCAACATCCGACCAGTTATGCCTTCCCTCTCAAACAACTCCTGCTTCTACGGACTGCGAGCTGATTTCTCGACAGTTCCTTATATTGTATTGCATGAAATAACCAGTTCGGTGGCCATAGTACTCAACTTGGTCGTCGTATATACAATCTGCACGAGCAGCCGCTTGAGAACCACGACCAACGCCACGATTGTGTCCCTGGCTGTCAGCGATCTGACGTATTCTATCCAGGGTATTGTATCTTCGGCGCTGGCAATCAACATACACGACAATCTACCATGTGGTTATCTCAGTAGCATCTTTAATTTTGTCCGTAACCTGGGCGCAAGCGCCAGTTATTTGAACATGTTCATGGTGTCCATAGAGCGGTGGATGTTTATAGCAAGACCGTTTGTTCACCAAAGAGTGATTTCTCCTAAACGGATTCTAGGTGGTCTAATCTTAGTGTGGACATTTTCTCTTGTTGTAAACATTGATGTGTTTGTTTTACCCACAGAGCTTTCATATCTTGTTGAACGCACCAAGCTAAGCATTGTTTTCCCTTGTTTTCATGGAGCTCTTTCTATAATCATGTGCTCTATTTACGTTCATTTGTCCGTTATTGTGCGCCGTCAAATCCATGCAACAAATAGCGCTCGCCCGCCTGACTGGTTTTACACCGGATCTGGTTGTTTACAAGCGCAGATGAAAATGAGGTCACTGAAAGATGGCTTCAGAAGTGTACGACTTTTGGTGATTGTCTTTGGGGCTTTCTTCCTTTTAATGACTCCGGGATTTATTTTCTACATTTATGAACTAAATTCAGAGGGTGTTCCCCAAATAGATTTTTATAATATAACAAAGGAATTATCGTATATACACTGTTGCTGCAATTTCTTTGTGGTTGCCCGCCATGATGCCATTTTCCGCGGAATATTGTTTAGGTATGCAAAAACATTCAGGAGGAGTCCATCTTGCTGCAAGGACAGCGCCACCTAGTATGTGTCGGTGTGTTGGATCCGTGCATGTGCTAAGATCCTTAATTTCATAGTGTGTATACGTTAGCATTCAGTTATAAAATATATTCATAATCATCATTTGCCCTGCCAATAAGAGTGGGCGGTAATGTCTCGCATTCTCACACGTTCACCAAAGTCGTTGATCAGCTCTGTGATTTTGTCTCAATAATGCCATTTTGCCAAGCCATTAGATATTTATCTCTATGTCTTCACTTCGCTCTTTCCCCCCTCAATCTTGCCAGTTGTTACCAAGCTGTCTAGTTTATTTCTTCTGATAACGTGCCCCAATACATTTGTCCTGTCAGGTCTTCGTCAGATATGACTGAGCTACCGTATGACAGTAGACGGTACTACCTGCTTTCTGTTAGCGCTGAATGTTGGTCTAGTCAGATATGTCTGAGCTACCGTATGATAGTAGACGGTACTTTCTGCTTTCTGTTAGCTCCGAATGTTGGGCGGCGCTTACCAAACCCGACACCCCACATTGTGCCAACGGCTTCGGGCGGAAGAGTGCAATTGGGAGGATACAAGCCTTATCCTGGTGCGAGGAAACGCAACCTAAAGACAAAATGTCATGGCAGGGCAGACCAGACCCTAAGCCTTGGTTGGCAGCTGGTCTAGGATCGAAGCTCAGACAGGCGGACAGTTAGAGCATTGCTTTGCTGATCCGGCAACTTCTGCAGCTTGTCTTGTTCCAGATTTAGAGGTGTTACCTTTCCTCTAGAGTGAACTAGGCATGCCGAGATCATGCTGCATGGGCAACACATGGTCTCTATATTTCAGCCCAAGCTTTGTGCTATAGAGAGGCAATAACTCAATCCCTGGTCTTAACCGGTCTCAGAATCAAAGCGAGAGGTAACATTTACGGGTTATAAGGCCTTGTCAATTGGCTCCGCTATGGGTTGTAGTTATTAAGTCTTTTTATACCAATGTACCAAACTATCATCTGTCAAGACGGAAAGGTGCCAATGGAATTTCAAATTTCTCTAATCAGTTTGCGGCTTTCATATACCGCTTATAGGACTTGCTTTTTGGTTTCTCTGCCTGTCTGCCATGCCATGAAAATGGCTATGAGAAGAACTAACGAAGGCAGACGATGGTGAAAAGAGAAACATACGAAATCAGACAAAACATACTGATTAATTGTCACAGGGAATAAAGAATAATGAATTGACACAAAGAAAGGGTGAGTGCGCAAGCAGCTGGTGACGTGACGAGGTTAACCTGGTAATCATGATGGCGGTAAGATGGATTCAGCCGACAAGATGGCTTAGCGTGAACACCTTCGCTCAGACAGCAAACTTGAGGGAGAATAAATGCTGGACAGAAAATCAAGCACAGATTATTTACCTACAGAGTAAGTTCAACGAAGATGAAACAAAGTATACTCCTAAACGAAGCGTCGGAAAGTTAAATCGAAAAGCCAACAGTCGCTCTGTGAGGTGACAGCGACAGCAAACTTGTGTGTCAGGAATTCGGGCATCAAAATGTATGTAATTGGATTAAGTTAGTGATGACAGAACTGTAGCGACAGAGTGGAGTGTTGCACTTCGGATGCTTATAATTCACAGTCTTATGACTTGATTTGTTGATGTATAAGTGACCCTGCATGAAACGCGATAACAGCATTGTAAAGCTGGCGATGCAGTGGGACTTGTGGTCTATAACTGTCGATAATAAAGATGTGGATGTTGAGAAACCGATATTCATAGTCATTCCCAGTTGGTTGCTGTTATATTAAACCTGCCAGACTACTCAAGAGGGCCAAGTAGAGCCCTGGCACTGTCCATGGTATTCTTTTCATTTTCCTAAGAAACTACATCTGCACTGCCATTGAGATAATTTTCAGCTTGTCTTCTCATTGTCTACGATTCACATCCATACATTCTATGAAGCACTTCTACACTCTTTTTCTCGTTGCAATTGACATAATGTTATTGGTCAGTATATTTTCCATCTTGCAAAAGGCTGCATATTGATCGCCTAGCATTATGTTTTGGATGAAGTTGTGAAAGACAAGATCAACAGTAGAAAGTGGCATCTAGAAAGCTTCTGTTGTCTTAAATACGTTGAACAGTAGAAGAAGAATATTTCAGAGCTCGGAGGTCACAGATAAGTTGTGGAGCACAAATGGGATATTCCAGATATTTTTGTCTGTCTTATGTTGCACTATAAGATACGTTGATGATCACAAATGGAATATTTCAGATATATTTCGCTGTAGTTTGTTGCATTATAAGATAAGTTGAGTATCACAAATGGGATATTTCAGATATCTTTGGCTGTGGTTAGTTGCATTATAAGATAAGTTGCGGATCACAAATGGGATATTTCAGATATTTTTGGCTGTCGTTTGTTGCATTATAAGATAAGCTGAGCAATAGAAAAAGAACACTTCGGAGCTGCGTTTTTAAAGATAAACTGAACAGCATAATTGTAATATTTCAGAGCTTATTTATTTATAAGATGAACAGTGAATTAGTTTCATTTTCGTGCCAGGGCATGTGGGTGTCCAAGGAAATGAACAGCCTGACAGGCTTGCAGGTAAATCTACTATGGAGGGCGGACGAGCCATGGACCAGGCTGATATACTGAATGCTCTACGAGAAATAAGTCGTTTGTGAGAATCAAGTGATGACTGCGAATCTACAAACATGGTCAGACAGCGAGAACAGCAAGTTAAAAGAGGTGTGGCCAAACAAGAACACTCCGCAGGAAGCCAATGAAGATTAATAAGCCAACACAGAACTGGTGTCGTGAGTCGCTACACGTTAGGGGATTTACTGAGGAGGGGATCTGAGGACTTATGGAGTGAATGGTTCGATGTGCAATGAGGATGATCTGTCGACAAACTAACTAACAAACTAACTAACTAACTAACTAACTAACTAACTAACTAACTAACTAATATTAACAGTAGAAAAGCAATATTTTGGAGCTCGGTTGTCATAAGATGAGCAGTAGACAAGGAATATTTTGGAGCTCGGTTGTCACAAGAGTTGTGCAGTTGAAAAATAAATACTACAATTCTACAATAGCTTATGGCTACGAGTGCCAAATATTAGCTGAAATGTACCATTGTAAATCCTAAAAAATCTTATGGCTTCGAGTGTCAAATAGTAGCTGAAAGTACCATAGTAAATACCACAATAGCTAATTGTAGCTCGGTTCTCATAGATAAGTTGAACAATAGAAAAACATCAAGTTCGGGACCTCGTTCTCAAAAAGTAAGCTGAGCAGCAGAAAAGTAATTACTATCAGGGGCGTTCATTTAAAACCCGTTCCAATGGCTTTATTTCAACAGTATGAAAGAAACATTAACAGAATTAAACAAAGCATTCCTTTGAATGAATTATACACCATGGATTGGTCAGAAGAAGTCGCCGTGGCATTCAGACAAGCATCCCATTGTTTAGGTAGGCGGCGAATGCCGTCCGCAAAAAAGGATTGTGGTTGCTCACTAAATCAAGTGTTTACTGCGTTCATTACGTCTGCATATGTGTGAAATCGTTGCCCATTGAGAGTTTGTTTTAGAAGTCCAAACAAATGAAAATCACATGGAGACAAATCAGGACTATAGGCTGGATGTTGCAGAATTTCCCACTTCTTCAATGTTAATGCTTCCTGCACAATCTTTGCGACATGCTGACGAGCATTATCGTGCAACAAAATCACACAGCGAGAAAGCATGCCAGGTCGTTTATTCTTGATGGCTTTTTGCAGCTTGTCTAGTGTTTGCAAGTAGTGGGTAGAATTGATGTTTAAAAAAGTAAAAACTTTAACTTTTTTAAGAATTGATGTTGTACACCACGGTTCTTTAAAGTCAGCCAACAATAGCCCTTCATGGTCAAAAAATGCGCTCAGCATAGCCTTACCAGCGGAAACCTGTAACTTGGATTTTTTAGCTTTTGGTGATCCAGCTTGCTTCCATTGCACGCTCTTTGCTTTGCTGCTCGGCTCAAAGTGGTGACACCATGATTCATCGCCTGCCACTATGCGGAAGAGAAATGCATAACCCTCCACTCTGTAACGCAGCAAGTGGTTCAAACACCATCCCATGCGTACCTCGTTTTGGTGGTCGGTCAACATCCGTGGTACCCACTGTGAACACACCTTCCGATATTGCAGTTTCTTACGAACGACCTTTTGAATTGTCCCAATTGACACATCAAATTCTTTCGCTAGCGAACGTATGCTTCGACAACGGTTTATCTGCACTATTGTATCAATTTTGGCGATGTTTTTTTCTGTTGCAACAATATGCGTTTGTCCCGGCCGTCGAAGATCTGTCGTGAACTGACGTCCTTTCCGAAACATTCGTGCCCAGTCTGTCACTGTTGTCTTCGACACACATTTGTTACCGTACGCTGCCTTCATTCTTCGATGAATGTCCACTGGTCGACATCCTTCAAATGATAGAAACTGAATCACCGCACTTGGAGCTTCTTTGGACGGAGTTTGG
This sequence comes from Cepaea nemoralis, assembly GCA_014155875.1. NCBI lineage: Eukaryota > Metazoa > Mollusca > Gastropoda > Stylommatophora > Helicidae > Cepaea > Cepaea nemoralis. Next base: position 281,047 of record JACEFZ010007579.1, on the reverse strand, counting down.
ATCAACCCGGCCATTTTCTCAATGGTCAGAAACAGAACCTATGCATCATGGGACGATAAACACTTGCTATTTTATTCATTGGTCAGTACTTATCACATGACTATGACATGATCATATTCAACGTACGCAATTACGCGTGGTGCGGCACGAACGGATTTCAAATGAACGCCCCTTATACAATAACTGCGAATGTCAAACATGAGCTGAAATCCACAAAGGTAAAAAATATAATAACCAAAGTCAGTATGGCAAAAAGGATAAGAGTATTCGCCATTAAACCTCCGGTGTGCTGATGCCGAGGTAGCGGGTTCAACCCCTACACCTGACAGTTGGACTAACATGTTGACGTATGTACATTGCTACTACTTCTATGAGCGCCAGGCATGTATGTGCGTATGTGCGTATGTGCGTATGTATGTATGTGCGTATGTATGTATGTATGTATGTATGTATGTATGTATGTATGTATGTATGTATGTATGTATGTATGTATGTATGTATGTATGTATGTATGTATGTATGTATGTATGTATGTATGTATGTATGTATGTATGTATGTATGTATGTATGTATGTATGCATGCATGCATGCATGCATGCATGCATGCATGCATGCATGCATACCCATTGAGGTCACAAATACATTGAGGCATGACTATTGAGTTATGGAGTATTTTTGGTTATTATCACACCGGGCTGCAATAGGAGACAATTCATAACACAGCTACTCTGCTCTGAGAGGGGTGACATGTATCAACTTGACATATTTGTCAATCTATATAAACCTCTCAATAACATAGTACACCATCCATTTTAAAGCCAAAAGCGTTTTCAAAGTCACAAGAATAACGAAATACTGATACTTAAGATCGGAGTGGCACATGCTGATATTGATTGTGATATTTCCTACTTATACCACATGTTTTAACTGAATAAGGACACATACACCTAACCCATAATCACCAACCAGCAATTATGCGAAGAAACGAGCACTGTGTTATTGATTTTTGTGTGTGGCTATTCCGACAATCAGTGTTAGGCCCTTAATCTCCTACAGACATTTATATGGACTTTTATTAATATCGCGAACTACTTGCAATGGCGGAGATATAACCCCCCTCCGCCGGGATAAAGGGATTAGTCACCTGAGTTCAATTATGTCAGTAATATTAATATAGCAACACATTCATATGGTGAAGATAAGCCCTTGGGATTAACGCCACATGGATGAATACTGAGTTTTTGTATCATGTGGCGTAGTTTATGGCCATATTGTGTTCTGGGTTTTTATGTTATATTTTGTTAAATGTCGGTACAATGGTGAAAACGGATGCCAATGTTTTTCCTTGGTGGTGGGACTTGTGGCAGCGGCGACACGAATAGACAGACCGGCCCTTATCCATATGACCAACTAGGCACCCCACACACTGACGACTGGTAACCTTACTAATGGCACAGTCCCGAGATTCGAGCCTGTCAACTCCACATTGTCTAGAGTACCAACTAGACACAGTCGTCACCCTTGAACACCATCTCTTATTTTCTAAACAGAGCGTGATTTATAACACGATATCTCGCTATGATAACTAATTAACATAAACATAATCAATATTTCTTCTACCTTAGACCTCCCCACTGGGATTCGAACCCGGCACCCGCAGGGACACTGACACCCATCCTTTCATGTTTCGTTAAAGGTTTCCTTTAACGATCTGATACCTTACTATGATAGTGTTCAGAAGCGTTTATCTAGCCACTCTCCCACTCACCCACCCCTTAACAACGATAATCACTAAGAAATACCCACTACAACCCGTAATAACTGCCATGTTGACTTTTTAAATGTTTTCATTTGAAGCTCTGTAACCTATGATGATAGTGTTCGGAAGCACATATCTAGCCACCTCGCCACTCACCCATCTCGTAACAACGAATGCCACTAAGCCCCGCCCACTACAACCCATAATAACAGTAATCATTAAATTTTAATTTTAAAAAATACAATTCTCAAATTGAAGAGGTAATATCACAAAAAATAAGCGATTATTTACTCCAGAGTTATGTCCCGCACCTCCTTCTTTGCGCTTACTTAAAAACGACCGCTCCTCCCCGCACCACCCGCACCTCCTTCTTTATTCTTAGTAAATGAGGTGTGGCACCACAATTTACGAGTCCAAAACAACATTATAGACTACTCACATTCAGTTTATTTTTGAGTAGGTGGATAGTTAGGTATTTTATTATGTATATGTCTCTGTCTGTGTTTGTTTGTATATGTATTTGAACGTGTGTGCATGTGTATGTGTGCGTCTGCATGAATACGCACATGTGTACGCTTGGGTTTGTATAGATGTGTGTATGTCAACTATAGACCATTAGTGTTCAGTATGCTGTGCAATTCAAGCACTGTGTATCAGGTGAGTCATCTAATGGCAGTGGGGATGTGGTTTCTGAAGAAAATGCAAAGGATACCATGGTCAGACATTGAAACCAATTAGCAAGTCCTACACGAAGCAAATTAAAGCCGTAAAGTGATTACACAAATTAGACGCAAACAGTCAAACTTTTTGGAGCACGTTATGAGAAGACATAAACTAGACTATTAGGTGACAACTGGCAAAATTAAGGGGGAAAGAACAAGGGGAGGGTAAAGAAGTAAATATATGGATGGCTTGGCCACGTGACATGGTCGAGAAAAGAACACAGAGTTGATCTACGACGAAACATGACCGCCCACTCGGCATGCCACATGAAGATGATGATGATGATGATGATGATGATGATGATGATGATGATGATGATGATGATGATGATGATGATGATGATGATGATGATGATGATGATGATGATGATGATGATGATCAGATGAGTGTCATTACATGGCCCTAAACTTTAACGATTATCTGGTTGCAGAATATAGATACTTCCATCGGCTGGAAACAGGATTTCGGCGGATTTTCTCAACATGGACTTCGTCAGACATGAAACAAACTGCACTGTCATCAATGAAGTTGGTACCTTCGCCTTGGTCTACAAAATCCTGGACTTTATCACCTTGACCTTTTCTATTGTAATCAACATTACACTCGTCATAATCATCTGTTCTAGCAGACGACTCAGAACAAGAACTCACGCTTTTATCATCTCCATGGCTGCAAGTGATATTGTTTACTCCTGCACCGGGATTCTCTTGGAGACTTCGAGATCATTTCACAACCCATCTTGTGTTAATGCGGCCAGTCTAAGAGCTTTTACTCTATTTACAGAATTTACTTCCGCGTCTAATTACTGCAATATAATTATGGTTTCTTTAGAACGTTGGTTATTCATAGCTCGTCCGTTTTTACACCAAAGAGTAGTTTCTCGTCGGATGACCATGTCTGCTTTGGTTGCTGCGTGGTGTTTTGCTTTTATCGTTAACATTGACATGATAGTTGTACCTAACGACCACCTGTATATCTGTGTGACTACAAAACTCAACATTTCTTTTCCAAGTGGCCACTTTTGTGTCGGGGTAGTACTTTGTATCGTATATTTACACATCGCCATTATCACACAGCAACACATCAGGGCTATAAACAAAATCAACCCGATTGGAGTATTCTCAGCTGACACCGGAAGCGGAAGTACTACGCCATTTTACCATGGAATTGAACTTAAAAAGCGGTTAAAGAGCTTTCGACTTCTGGCAACCATCTTTGGGATGTTTTTTCTGTTGATTTCTCCCGACGCTTGTTTCCATATTTACAGAAATTACGAGTCCGACAGTCTATATAACCCACACATACATTCTGTCTTGAACCATTTGAAATGTTGTCACTGTTGTGTGAACTTCTTTGTGTTCCTTTTCCTGAACAGAGAATTCAGAAAGGTGTTCACAAATATATTTCGTAAGGGAAATAATATTTAAAACAATTAAAGAACTATTTTCCGCCTAATCAGGTGTGCTGGATATGTTCCGCTAGTTCCATATTGGTATAGACATTAGACCAGCACAGCTGAATATTTAGGAGCGCGTGCTGATGCCGAGGTAAGGAGTTCAACCTCTAAACTGGACATCTGGACTAAAATGTTGACTTCTCGTCCTTGACTTGGAGGCGTAATTACTTTTAATTCTGAACCGGAGTTGGTTCCCTGATGGCGAGGGACACTGGTAATAGGGAAAAGCTAATCCACACGTAAATTTAAGTCTAGTGCTACCAGCAAGCAGTGTGTATGGACTACGCTTGAGTTCAAGGAGAGCGTGAGAATAAACATTGTGTATAGGCCGGATGGCATGGGAGGGACTATGTAGCCAGTATCAAGCCGGCCGCATTTATTTCCTGGGAGTCTAGGTTTATTTTAACAAAATCGCTGCCTCAATGGGGATTCCAATACAGCACCAATGTTTGGTAGGCTGTATCGCTGGAAACTGTGCCATTCTAGTTAGTATGCATGGTACATGGAACAGACTCTATTAGATGCAACCGAAAAGTTGTAGAAGTTTCGAGAATAGAGTCAATCTCGAATAACGTATGTATGTGTGTATGTGTGTATGTTTGCGTGTGTATGTGTGTGTGTGTGTGTGTGTGTGTGTGTGTGTGTGTGTGTGTGTGTAAGTATGCATGTATGCATGTATGTAAATATAGCTGGATATCCTTTACAGGGTGTCGCAGTCAACACCATAATTTTTTGCTGTTGTGATCTCTTTTCAAGTTTACGTTCAGTACTTTGACATTGCTTTCCGAAAGACCGGCACCCATATTATGTCCTTAAAAAAAAAAAAAAGCAAGGCGTTCTGCTGCCAAATCGCCTGCAGCTGTGTTTCTAATGCGTGTATACGAGATTAAAAACTGCACGTAAGCCCACCGCCACGGAGCTGGCCCTGTTGCCGGTCGTGTTGCGCCCGCGTTGCTGTAAAGGTCAGGAGGTTACCTTGACAATGCCGTGAGCAAGGTCGGATATATTTTCTATGTCAGGTCTCGTTATTCGATACAAACATTTGAAACACCCAGGTCTTTAATGATGGTTTGGGCACTGCCTTTACTAACGGACAACATGTGATGCCCTTAACACTTCACAGCCGGCGTCTATGATGAAGCGATAGCGAACGCGGTTCACAAAATCCCACAAACGGCGTTCGAAATCAGCTGCAGGAGATATGGAAGCAAATCGTCTTGTGCTGATTTGTAATAATGAAATGAGCGTCGGTCGTTCAGAAAGCAACGACAAATGACTGAACGTAAACTAGGCTAGTAAATCACAAAAAGTCAAAATATGCTGGGGTTAACTGCGACATCATGTAAAGGACCTGCAGTTGACTTTGACAACGATTCATATACCGACAATAGGTTCCCGCTGTTGGACTGGTTTTTTTTTTATTGTTACCTAGTTGTGATGTGTTATTGATTATAGAATTTAGTGTTATCATTGCTTGTGATGTGTTATTGATTGTAGAATTTAGTGTTATCATTGCATCGTCGTCTGCCAGTCTTGGCGTTTTGATCGTGCTTTTACATGGTCGATTGAAATTGTTGCTTGTATGGCTTATTTGTGAATGGGTTTTCCCCGTCGCTAACAACCAGTCGGTGTGTCGGAGGTGATTCAGGTGTCAGTTGTAACTTACCTGAGGACTGAAAGTTGTAAATAACTACGGACCCGATGACTTTGTTGTGACTTTTGTTGCTGCCGTTGTTATTGTGGAAAGCTGGATCGTCGTTTTTGTTATTGTTGTTGTTGTTTCTCATATTGTTCTTGTTGCTATCGTCTTTAATTTGTTGTTATCGTTGTTATTATTCTTGATTTTGTTATTCGTTATAATTACCATTATTATAATTATCGTTTGGATAGCGAAGACACAAACAATAGATTGCACGATTTATTGTCTGGTATATTTCGCTGCATCTCGTCAGGTACATACTGCAGAAATCACATAACAAAAAAGTAGAGTAATTAGATAAATCATTCAAGCTGAAATATGCACATATCAGCACAGTAATTTAATTTGTCTACTATAGTAATTTTAAACTGACTATCATATCTTTCTGTTTGAACAAAGCGGATCTAAGCAGATTAATAATGATGGTTATTTCGTAAACTGATTAGAGAAATTAGACGTAGATAGTCAAAAATATTCGGTCCCGTTATGAGAAGAAATAAATTGGAGAACTTGCTAACAACTGGCAAAATCGAGGGGAAGAGAACAAAGGGAAGGCAGAGAAGTAAATATCTGAATGGCTTGGCCGCGTAGTATGGTCGAGACAAGAACAAGAACTGATCCACGACTCTGGTGATCGTGTGAGATGGCGAAAGATGACCGCCCACGTTTATCGCCATAGCACATGATGATGATGATGATGATGGGTGCCGGTCGTTCAGAAAGCAATGGCAAACTACTGAACGTAAATGTACCCAGGAATCACGAACAGCCAAACAATAACGGGGTTGACTGTTGCGTACTGTACAGGATATGCAACTAATTTAACTATTTGACAGCCAATATTATTATTATTTTTTGTTTTTTAATCTGCCTAGGTGTGGATTGGAATCCATGCTCACCCTACCAGTAGACGAGGGTCTAGTCACGATGCTATGACGGCTCCGCTGCTGGGAGCAACCAGAGATAAAACAGCTGCCTGGGATTGAAAGTTTGGCTATGGGAAACAAGGGACAGAAATGTCAATATATTTTCCATAAAAATTAAGGGAAACAACAATACATTATCATGGGTTATCTGCCTTTCCATTGATGTTTCTGTAAATGTGTAGAAACATTGTTGCTAACGTTGGTAATCAATGTTACTGTTATTCAGCATAAACTATAGTGCAGAAGTATTTGCGTGTGTGTATGTGTGTGTGTGTGTGTATATGTGTGTGTGTGTGTGTTTGCGTGTGTGTGTGTGTGTGTGTGTGTATGTGTTTGCGTGTATGTATATATGTGTGTGTGTGTTAGTGTGTGTGTGTGTGTGTGCTTAATAAATCATTTATCGCGAAGTAGGATGTCTCCTGCTATTATTAGTCTGTGATTTGATAGCGCCATCACGTTCTATGGGAGATAATAAGATAAGAATAAAAGTATGACTGAAGCAAATTAAAGTTGATGGCGGATTAAAAAAAAAAAACCAAAGTGAAAATGGCAAAGAGGAATATGATAATATAAATAATGAACTACAGAGATTAATGCATCAAAGCAAAACATAAAATTGGTTAAACGAGAAGTCCATCAAAATTGAAATGATTTATATTAAACATTTTTTAAAACTATGCAAACATAATTAAGTTATTTGACAGGTAGAAAAATAAGATTAACCCTAAACTGTTTGAGGTTAGAGACATAATTAGTGAAAGAAGATGATAAGATAAAAAGATGGAATTAAAGCATAATAAAGTTGTATGATGGCGAGAGAGAGAGAGAGAGAGAGAGAGAGAGAGAGAGAGAGAGAGAGAGAGAGAGAGAGAGAGAGAGAGAGAGAGAGAGAGAGAGAGAGAGAGAGAGAGAGAGAGAGAGAGCGAAATTCGCAGAATTAGAAGACGTAAGAAATTAGAAGAGCGTCTATACTAAATCGGCACCTGGTCTTCTTGACATATGATATTTTGTTACATCATGCTTCGAAATATGTATAATAACTACAACCTATGAGGGTAGCGAATGTGGCTGATCAGACTATTTTAGGCTGTGAATTTTCGTCCACAATGACTACTGTGGACTTCACTGGCAAAATTCTACTCAAGCAGACAAGCGTTGGAGAACCCAAACTGTCGGCGCTACCAACAGACAAGATAATCAGTCTGTTGGAAAACGAGATGGGAAGACACATCATCGACCAGCTGCGCAAGACACCTGATGGAGTAGTGGTCTCCATCAACAAAAACTCAAAGACCACAGCACTTATGAAGAAGATTGCACAAGTAGAGAAAGCCGTCATTCAGCTGCACCACCGCATAGTATTGGAAGCCGCCCGGCACCGCACAATCACTACGATGGGTCATCAAACGAGTCAAGACCCATCTCACCAACGACCAGATCAGGGAGATGCTTGCGAGGGAGAACCGCAAAATCAAGATCACCAGTGTTGAGCGGATCATCGGAAAGAACAACATTCCCTCTACAGTTGTCGTCGTAACATCAGACGACCGAGTGATCCTATAATTCATCAGATTGGACAAGAGAGACCAAGTTCCAAAGCACTACATAATAATAGTGCTGCAGTGATCTAAGTGCCAGAAGCTTTGGCACACCCGTACCACCTGCAAGAGTGAAGTGGAGGTATGCAGATACTGCTCTGGACCTCATCAATACTGTCAGTGCCAGCATGCAAAGATCGACAAGGACTTCAGGAATCTTACCACTAACAGAAAATGCGCCAACTGCCTCGGCAACCACGGCGCCAGGTACCTCGGCTGCCACTGCCACCAAGACAGCAAAGAAGCCATGAAGAGATCGCCATCAAAACTAACCTACCCTTTAAAGAGGCTAGGAGGCAAATACTTGTTTCAGAGATGTGATATTTATCTGTACACTTACTGGACCAGGAGATCTGCTAACTTGCATTACTTCGGTTTTGGCTGTATTTATACTCCTATTGTATTTGCTGCATGTTGAACTGATATTATTAATATGATTTTGAAGTCTGCCATCGTCGCTATAAAATAGGCACTGATCGCCTGCAAATAGAAGCTCATTTATTTTTTGTGGATCAGTTGTTTCATCTAAAGTAAAGAGTTCTAAATTGTCTGAATCTGTTCTGTCAAGGCTTGCTTCTTTGGATATTCTGTCCACATAGATATTAAATAGCAGAGGTGAGAGCACACATCCCTGTCTCATTCCTGTATTGAGAGTGAACATATCAGATTTTGCACTTGTGTTCAACCTTCTTGTGTTCTTACTGCACTTCGGCTGTAGTGGTACATGGCTGTGATGTTTTCTATCAATTGCCCTTGTATCCCGTCGTCTTCAAGGATGGTCCATAATTTGTATCTATCTACTCTATCGAAAGCCTTTTCCTGATCTACGAACATAATATTATACTGGTCACTATATTCGATGTTTTTTCCCCTACATATTTGTGTAAGTGTGAATAGCGCATCAGTATAATTTTTACCTTTGCGGAAATCGAATTGTACTTTGCTTAGCTGTTGTTCAACTACGGGTCTAACTATTTGTGAACATAAACATCGCATATTACAATATTATGAGACAGACAGACACACACACACACACACACACACACACACACAAACAGATATACAAACACACACACACAGACACAAATATATATATATACATAAACACAGACACAAATAGACAGACAGACAGACAGACAGACAGATATTTCATCCAGTCATCAACTGCCTACAGACATTGCCCACCGTTACGTCGGCGTGAGAATGATCAAAGAAACGTGTGAATTCAATGATTCGTTACAGAATTCCCACGTTACGCCGGCTGGATCCCAACCCAGCTACACCCATCCACTCCACGTCTTTTTTTTTATTTCCATGGCCTTATTTTTTTTTTTGTCTGTTTCCTTCTGTCTATTTTATTTTATTTTTTTTTTACAATCCTGCAAACATTCCTTTGTCAGCACTTTAAGACGCATCATTTTGTTTTTCATTTTCTCACCATATCCAGTTTCTGAGAGAGTGCTTGACTCCTCGCCTTGTAACCTCGGATGCAAATCTATGTCAGCCTACCATAAACTCGCATCCTTTCCCAGAATTCCTTTCATCGCAGGCTACCATATTTTCAACCGTCCATGGCTTTCTGGGTTAATCCTTTGATTTTCTAGAATACAATTTTAGGTTATCTGTCTGTCTGTATGTGTGTCTATCAGTCTATCTGTCTGTGTGTTTGTCTGCCTGCCTGCCTGCCTGCCTGCCTGTCTGTCTGTCTGTCTGTCTGTCTGTCTGTCTGTCTGTCTGTCTGTCTGTCTGTCTGTCTGTTTACCTACCTACCTACCTGCTTGCCTACCTAACTACGTACCTACCTAACCATCAATCCATTCATCCTTCCATCCTTCCATACATCTGTCTGTCTGTCTGTCTGTCTGTCTGTCTGTCTGTCTGTCTGTCTGTCTGTCTGTCTGTCTGTCCGTCTGTCCATCTATCCATCCGTCCATCCGTCCGTCCATCCATCCATCCATCCACCCATTCTTCCGTCCGTCCGTCTTTCCGTCCGTCCGTCCGTCCGACCGCTTGTCTGTCTCTCTATCTGTCGGTCAATCTGTCGGTCGGTCCGACAGCTTGCCTGTCTGTCTATAAGTAAACCCCAGTAGTTTTAAGACTTTAGCAACATAAGCACTTTGTATATACACTTTAAATATGTGGATGGAATTTGTATGTCAAATTGACTACATCTATAAATAACAATACAGTCTAAACTCAGAACAAGTGTCTTCCAACACCAGACGGTTGTTAAAAGTTCTCCCTTATATTTCAGAATGTTGGGCCAGCTAATCTGACATCTCTCTGCTCATATTCCGTGATTATACTTCTTTGTTACCTCACAAATGAACTCAATCGAAAGTTAGCAATCTGAAAGTGATCGATAAACACAATGAGTTTGACATTTCAAAATGGTGTCGTTTCCTTGGAGACATCACTTAGGCAGTTAGTTGTTCTCACCGGAAGGTTGTGTGAAAACAGCAAAACTGAACTAATACCAGTCTGGACTGAAATATCTCATCATTATGTGCCATGCCGGTAAGCTTGGGCGGTCGTGTTTTGCCATCTCGCTCGATCACCAGAGTCGTGGATCAGCTCAGTGTTCTTGTCTCGACCATACAACGTGACCAAGCCATCCAGGTATTTACTTCTTTGCTCTCCCCTTGTTCTCTTCCCGTCGATCTTGCCAGTTGTCACCAAGTTTCCCAATTCATTTCTTCATATAACGTGAGCAAATTAATTGTGACTGTCTACGTCTAATTTCTCTAATCAGTTTAGGATTTTCATTTGTTTCTTGTAGGACTTGTTCATTGGTTTTTATGTCTGTCCATGGTATTCTTTGCATTTTCCTCAGAAACCCCATTTCCACAGCAAACAGATGTTTTTCAGCTTGTCTGCTAATTGTCCACGCTTCACATCCATACAATAGCACAGGTACTATGTAGCACCTCAATACTCTTTTTCTCGTTGCAAATGACATCTTTGTGTTGATCAGTATATTTTTCATCTTGCAAAATGCTGCCTTCGCCATGGCGATTCTTGTTCTAATCTCTTCAAGGCATATCCCATCAGATCGTATGACTGTTCTGAGATAATTGTACTGATTCACTTGTTTAAGAATATTCCCATTTACTTGTATATTACATTGTGGTTTGCTGATGATGGCGCTCTATATGCCAACTCAGAGGCAGACATGCAACATAATGTTTCAGCTTTCTCACATGCCTGTGCCAACTTTGGGTTCAATATCAACTTGGGGAAGACTGTAGTTATGTACCAGCCAGCTCCAGGGAATAATCACACTGTGCCGAATATCAAAGTGAATGATCATAGACTAAGTGTTGTGGACAAATTCACCTATCTTGGCAGCACTGTGTCACAAGCTGCCACAACAGATGATGAAGTGAATGCAAGAATCTCCAAGGCTAGTGCGGCCTTTGGCAGACTGTACAAGAATGTATGGGACAGAAATGGAATAAGCCTGCAAACGAAGCTGACAGTCTACAAAGCAGTTGTATTATCCACACTGCTATATGCTTGTGAAACCTGGACTGTTTATCAGCGACATGCTAGGAAATTAAACCACTTCCACACAGTCTGCCTTAGGAAGTTATTGAAGATTAAATGGCAAGACAAGATCCCAGACACTGAAGTTCTAGAAAGAGCGTCCATGTCCAGTATCCACACTCTACAAGTGAAGAATCAGATTCGCTGGGCTTAACTCACTTGCCAGATCACAGGCTCCCTAAACACATTTTTGTACGGCGAGCTGCGTTGTGGTAAACGCTCCCAAGGCGGCCAGAGGAAACGCTTTAAAGACACTCTGAAAATCTCACTGAAAGCTTTTGGAATTCGTCTTGACACCTGGGAGACTGCTGCAAAAGACCAAAATTCGTTGCACACATCATTACGCAAGGGTGCAGTCACTTGTGAAGCAACCAGGACTTGATCTGACCTGGGCGCAGAGGCGGCCATCCAAACTAATAAACACAAATTCTGAATCACTGACCACTAACACTGGCAGACTGGCCTTGGTGGACTAAAGCCGGCCGAAAGGCATATGGTGGGACTAAGAGGCCTTAAAATCGAAGAAAACTGACTCACAAACAGTAACAGGTGTCGGAGATGATAATACTTTGGTTATATTAAATGCAAACCGGTTTATCTGTCAGTTAAGGGGGTATAATTCTATTGCAGACAATTATAGTCAGTCAGTCAGTCAGTCAGTCAATCAGTCAGTCAGTCAGTCAGTCTGTCTGTCTGTCTGTCTGTCTGTCTGTCTGTCTGTCTGTCTGTCTGTCTGTCTGTCTGTCTGTCTGTTAGTTGCAGTTCCAACTTCACGGCAACGGGTCGTCCCCGTTATGCTCCGTTCCTATGCCAGTGAATATCAAATAAAATGCTCCTCACTGCCCCATGTGAAAAGTGGAGCAGATAGGAGTCTCGGCAATCCAACAGCCTGCACAGGTACACTGTGCATGATACCGCCGCCAGAATGTCAACATAAAAGTCTTCTCGAAAATACAGTTGATATAATGCCGTCGACAGAATGCCAATACAAAAGTCCTCCACGAAAATACAGTTCGCAGACAATTATGATTCGCTATAAGTAACGGGGACTACATAAAGCTAAATAGACCGAGAGAAGAAGGAAGAAAAAAAGACAGCCATTCAGCAGAGACTAAAGAGTTTACAAGTATACATAATCATGATTTACGATTAAACTGTGTACATTACTGTCATAACAAGAGTAATTAACAACGCCCAGGAGAACATTACAGAATAAAAACGTGAATAATTTAGCGCTTTCAACACGAAAAAAAAAGGCGAGAGAGTGATTCTGAGATTACAGATAGGTAGGGTTAGTGGGAACTATGCTGTATCAGCTATTCATAATTTCTGCGTGTTTATTTCTTGTGGCATTTGTTCCCGCCAAATGTTTTAACTATCTTCATATGCTACGTTTTTGTTTTTGCTTTCATGGCTGTCATATCGTTGCAGATATCTCTTAAACGTAGGAAGATAATAATAATAATAATAATAATAATAATAATAATAATAAAGTTAGTTGCATTTCTTTTACATGATTTCGCATTAACTCTATCATTTGTTGTCTGTTTGTGATTTCTTGGCAAGTTTATGTTCAGTAGTCGTGAGTCTGAGGAATTAAGGCCGCCTGGCTAGTGCAGTCGCCGCGAACCGTGCAGATTAGTACTTTCTTTCTTGACCCGACAGAGAAAAAACAAACAAACCCCATTACCTTACCGAAGACTCCAATCAGGGTCTCCAGATTGGTAAACCCAGAATTCTAACCCTTCAACCAGCCAGTCCTCAGGATTGGCGATTGGGTATGGAAATGCCCTTCCCGCCTCAATTGTCATGGCGGGGGACATTTTAAGACTATGACTTCACACGCCATTAGCAGAATCTGCCCTGGAATTAACTATTCGTATTTCTAGATGGAGAATGTGGGGTACTTTTTGGGCTAAGTGATCAAGCACATGGACTATACAGTCAAACATATAGACCATACAGATCAACAGATTGATTATAGGGCCCAACATATGGACCAAATTAGGAACCATATACATCACAGCGGAAAACATATGGACCACACAGGCAAACATATAGATCACACAAACAAATATATAGACCACACAGACACACATACAGGTCTCACAGACAAACATATAGACCACACAGACGAACATATAGATCACATAGACAAATATATTGATCACACAATCAAACATATAGACAACATAGGCAAGCATATAGATCACACAGGCAAACATATATATCACACAGACAAACATACAGATCACACAGACAAACATATATATCACACATGGAAACATAGACCACACAGACAAACAGAGCGTATGACACAATATATTGACCACACAGACAAACATATAGACCACACACAACAAACATGTAGATCACCATGTCAAACATATAGACGACACAGACACACATACAGATCCCACAGACAAACATATAGATCACACAGGCAAACATACAGATCCCACAGACAAACATATAGATCACACAGACAAACATACAGATCCCACAGACAAACATATAGATCACACATACAAACATACAGATCCCACAGACAAACATATAGATCACACAGGCAAACATGTAGAGCATGCAGACAGACATATAGATCACACATACAAATATATAGATCGCATAGAGACACATAGACACATTCCTGATTCAACGGGCAAGACGGCGTTTACATGCAAAGCGTTGTGGAACATAATGAGCATAGCAAGGTACGTAGAGCGCCCTAGTTATCCACTGTACCTGTATTCGTCTCCAGTCGTCTTGACTTGTCTTGCCACTGGACTCAGATGGACTCAGGCGAAAGAGTAAGGTCGACGAATTGCGCAACTCTTCCTCACTTTAATCCAATTCATCGCGCAAGTTATTCCTTATCCAACGTCATATATCACCTTCAAGCCCTGTGGCGATGGGCTAGCGGCGAAGCAGCAGGCGTGGGTACGCTGGCAGCAGTAGTCGCAGACCTGCACACAGGCGGCTCAGGCCATATGGTCGTCTTCTACTGACCGGAGCAGCAGTGGGATTCGGCAGCTTCCTGAGCGACTGAGCAGCTTTCTATAGGAAGACACTGCTCACCTCCATAGCATGAGGAAGGGGCTAGAAAAGGTGCTCTAAACATTGTCTGCTCCATCTTTACCTAACCAGCTAGCCGCGGTTAGTGGGTACCCTATACTGCGTTCGACATACAAACAAAGAAAAAACAGGTAAAGCTAAAAGAGCAAACCATAGTCCCTTAACAATCGGAACTTGGATTGTCCGCACCCTACATGACAGAGACGGCGCGTCTGGTCAGCACTGATTGGGAGAGAGCTGGGCAGGTACAACATCGACATTGCAGACTTGAGCGAGACACGACTTGCAGAAGAAGGCCAAATCTGTGAAGTAGGTGCCGGCTACACATTTTTCTGGAATGGAAGGAAAAGCGAGGAAAGACGCCAATCCAGTGTGGGATTTGCCATTAAGTCGGCCCTGGTTGGCAAACTAGCTGGATTTCCAAAGGCTATAAACGACAGGCTTATTACCATTAAGTTGCCCCTGCTGAATGGAAGAAAGCATGCAACAATTGTGAGTGTCTATGCACCAACTATGACCAATGAAGATGATGTCAAAAACAAGTTCTATGAGGACCTGCACAATGTATTAACATCTGTTCCCAAAGGAGACAAACTTATACTCCTTGGGGATTTCGATGCCAGAGTAGGCACAGACACCACCTCTTGGAGTGGCATTATTGGAAAACACGGAGTCGGAAATTGTAACAGCAATGAACTCCTCCTACTTCAGACATGTGCCGAACACAATCTCCTGATTACCAACACAATTTTCCGTCTTCCCATGAGAAATAGGACATCGTGGATGTACCCTCGCTCGAAACACTGGCACCTCATTGACTATGTCATCGTCAGGAGGAGTGACAGACAAGATGTTCGGGTGACAAAATCCATGTGTGGTGCCGAATGTTGGACAGACCATCGTCTCATTATCTCAAAAATAAACATACACATCAAACCACCACGGCGTCATCAATGGGTAAAAATGTAAAACATACTAAATTTCACCCGCCTAAACAGCAGAAAAATGCAGCTGTTGTTTGAAAATATGCTGGAAGACCACCTCAAGCCCAATGCTGCAGCTAAACCGGATGCAGAAACAGAGTGGAGACCCCTAAAGGACATAATTTACAACACTGCTATGGAAATCCTGGCTCCAGCCCCCCGAAAGCATAAAGACTTGTTTGATGAAAATTCCGAAGATATCAACCAATTGCTGGTCGAGAAACATCTTCTCGTCAAGGCACATTTGAATGACCCGAAGTCAACTTTAAACAAAAAAGATGCCTTCAAGAACATTCAGAGAGTAGTGCAGCAGAAACTTCGGCACATGCGGGACCCCTGGCTGAGCAGCATAGCTGATGAAATTCAAGGCTTTGCTGACAGACATGATATGAAAAACTTCTACGACTCACTGAAAGTGGTCTATGGTCCTACATCACCAGGCATAGCTCCCCTCCTCAGTGCAGATGGGAGAACATTGGTCACCGATAAGAAAGAAATCCTTCAACGCTGGGCAGAGCATTTCAGCAACATCTTAAATGCAACTTCCTTCTTCTATGATAAAACCATCAACTGCCTTCCTCAAGTTCCTACCAATGAGACACTTGATGACCTGCCAACCATAATGGAAGTAAACAAGGCCATCCAGCAACTCTCCATCGGCAAGGCACCTGGTCCTGACTCCATCCCAGCAGAGATATACAAGGCAGGTGTGCCGGTCCTAACAGAGCAGCTTCACCAAGTCTTTACAAACATATGGGTGAACGAGACCATGCCACAAGATTTCAAGGACGCATCAATAGTCCACCTTTACAAACGTAATCAATCAATCAATCAATCATGTGCCATGCCGGAAAGCGTGGGCGGTCATGACTCGCCATTTCACTCGATCATCAGTGTCGTGGATCAGCTCAGTGTTCCTGTCTTGTCCATGCCATGTGGCCAAGCCATCCAGGTATTTTCCTCTCGGTCTTCCTCTTGGTCTGTTCCCCTCGATCTTGCCAGTTGTCACTAAGTTCTCCAACCCATTTCTTCTCATAACATGTCCAAAAAAATTTGACTATCTACGTCTAATTTCTCTAATCAGTCTACGATGTTCATTTGTCTCCTGTAGTACTTGGTCATTGGTTTTTCTGTCTGTCCATGGTATTCTTTACAAACTTAAAGGAAACCGCAAATCCTGTGACAACCACCGAGGCATCTCCTTGCTTTCAATTGCAAGGAAGATACTCGCCAGAATTCTTCTCAATCGCCTCACGGCTCATCTCGATCAAGGTCTTCTTCCTGAGAGACAATGGGGCTTCAGAAAAGAACGAGGAACTGTTGACATGATTTTCGCTGCAAGGCAGTTGCAAGAGAAATGTCAGGAACAGAACTGCGAAACATTCTCCACTTTCATTGACCTTACCAAGGCTTTTGATACAGTCAGCAGAGAAGGACTTGTGGAAGATTATGGCAAAATATGGCTGTCCATGAAAGTTTGTCCAAATAGTGCGGCTATTTCATGATGGCATGCAGGCAAGAGTACAGGAAAATTGTGAACTGTCTGAGCCCTTTCCTGTTACCAATGGAGTGAAGCAAGGATGTGTCCTGGCAACAAAACTGTTCAGCCTCATGTTTTCAGCCATGTTGATGAATGCCTTCGAGAACGACGACATTGGAATAGACATCAACTGCCGCATGGATGGAAAGTTATTCAATCTCAGATGGCTGAAAGCTAAAACAAAAATTAACAGCGACACCGTCAGAGAGCTCCTGTTTGCTGATGATTGCGCTCTATATGCCAACTCAGAGGCAGACATGCAACACAATGTTTCAGCTTTCTCACATGCCTGTGCCAACTTTGGGCTCAATATCAACTTGGAAAAGACTGTAATTATGTACCAGCCAGCTCCAGGGAATAATCACACTGTACCGAATATCAAAGTGAATGATCATAGACTAAGTGTTGTGGACAAATTCACCTATCTTGGCAGCACTGTGTCACAAGCTGCCACAATTGATGACGAAGTGAATGCAAGAATCTCCAAGGCCAGCGATTCCTTTGACAGACTGTACAAGAATGTATGGGACAGAAATGGAATAAGTCTGCAAACAAAACTGAAAGTCTACAAAGCTCTTGTATTATTGTAGCGAAACGCCAGTGGCCCATGTCCTTATGCATTCTTTTATTCTTGGTAAACAGGGGGAAACGGCTTTCGGAAGCTCTCAGTTCTCTTATTCGCTCAATTCTCCATGAAAGATGGTTCTTTGGGTTATCTTCATACCACAATCTTTACATGGAGCGAGTATATATTTGTCTTTCCTTTCGGGTAGTCCCGAAGGAGCGCCTTGCGTCAAATGTGCACTGGTGCAGCGGCTGGTCAATTGATGGCCGGGCCAACACCTACCGTTTGAAAGTTGCAGCCTGTCCAGTGAGTTAAAGATTACGACAGAGATGCAACCTACTACTGAAGTGATGTAAAGGTAAATATGGGTTTTCGTTGGTCCAGGCAAAGCTTGGCCTATAAATATCTATTGTCTTAACGACTGAGAGGATATAGCAAAACAGCAGTCTTGCCATGTTGGGAGGGGGTGACCGTTAGCCGATCTGGCTACGCGGCTTGTTCTTGGCAGCTGATGGACGAGTGATATCTGGATTCCTACGGCTTACCGTTACTTGGTGGTATCTCTCTTTTAAATATAGGCACATTAGATAGCTACGGGGATGGGGTCCACCAATCTAGAATATATCTTCTTGAGCCAGGGGATGCTAGCCACAGGACTATCTCTTTCGTCTGTCACTCGATAGGATGATGTCGGGAGGATAATGGACTCCTCTATCTCACTGAGAGAACCTGAACTTATCTACCCTATGGTTTGTGCAGGGCAATGCCGGTACATTGGGGCGACAGCTCAGTCGAGAGCGGCGGCCGGGAGGGGTAGTATCTTCTTTGAATGGGGAAATACACGGTGTGCCATATAACCCCACTTAGGGGGGAGAAACACACCGATTGCTGGGCACACCACACCACAAGATCTTGGTTGCGAGAAAGGCATGGTTTGCAAGTGAGAGGAAAGCATGGAAATGAATGTGCCCAATAATAATAAAGGCTTGGTATGAGTGTGGAATGTGTGTCTTGTAGACAAAACGTTCCTAGGGTGGACAACCTGACATCACCCAGCTGGAGGTCGACTCAAGCCCGGACGTAGCCAATCCAGGGGCTACCTGACAGGTCAGGCCCATGCATTCAGGTATGATATATACTGCATGGGGTCAAGATCCTATAGGTCTAATATATTAACTGAGACCCTATTGGTCTTTAGGATTGTGTGATGCATGAGTCCGCCCAGTCGCTCAATATTGTTTGTCATCTCCAGGGTCCTCTTGTGTTGGATGTGACCAAATCGGACAGTATCCACACAGCTTCTGTGCTAGAGCCAAATACGTCTGATGAAGCCAGGTCAATGTATGAGCCATATCACACATGGTGTGCCTAACTCTGAGAGAGAGGCAAGGGCATATCTTGAGGAAATGACATAGGCCCGAGAACAGTTCAATGCTGGTTGAGACTACGCATGATTATCTTGCAAACTAATAAACAATGACAATTTGCAGTAATGGGGCATCTCGGGTCCTTTCATTGACATAGGCCCGAGAGCATTCAACTTCAAAGTTGTGTCTACGCATGATTATCAGGCCTACCTATTTTGTTCCGGACATGAATAGACACCTATATAGGTTAAGTCCATGAACAATTCCTCAACAACCAGTGGATTTGATTCTACAGAAGCCTGTGGAACTTACACCCAAGTACCGGGGAGGAAGGAGCTTCCAGCACACAGGGTGAGACGTATATGGACAGATCGGACAGTATTTGAAGCTGGGTCTGTGACTATGGCTACTTGAGGCTATGTGCCTGAACTTATCTGTGTGGTGTCTGTTTAGAACTATCTGTGTTAACTGCCTTGATGTTTTCCTGTGCTGTCCTTTATTGATTTAATAAATCAAGTTTTAGTTTATTCCAACGATCACTGTGTTATATATATGGATCAGCCAGAAGGAACATTGCAGGAAATAGGTCCTTAGGTCGAAAGAAAGAGTGACAGTGAGTCCGGGGAAAACGGAGGAGGGTTGGCAGGTAAAGACCTATCCCAGCCAGGGCTATATATATAAAGAGAACAATTTTGAATTATTGTGACAGGGCTATTTGGGACCCTCCACGTAGCGTGTTACAATTTCTGGGGGCACGTCGCGGGATATTTGAAATCCTGGTGGAGTTCTGGCTGATTTAGTGATAGGGGACAGATATTCTTGTCTACTATCAATAGGTTCTGCCTACCGTGCCTGGCTATTGTCTATACTCTTCCTGACACAGACTGACCGACATACGACGTGTTGTGGTCGTGTAATATATATATTTTGGTTATGTGAGATAATCATTTTCTATACAATTTCTTGGGCACTTTCCCTCTGAGTTTAGGATGGCATCAACTGGGTTTAATGTCGCTGACGTACAGGCTACAGGGCGTGAGATGGGCTATGATGGAGCGGAGTTACAGAAATATGTGCAGGAAGTGGAAAGAGACTTCAGACAAGCTGTGCGCGAAGCCAAGAAAATTGAGGCGGAGGCTAGGAAGATGGAGGCCGAGCAGGCAGTCAGAGACCATGAGTTTCGTATGAGGGAGTTGGAGCTGAAAGCTAAAACGGCCAAGGAAAGCGAGGGTGCAGTTGGAGGCGCAGTTCTACCGG
The DNA here is from genome assembly GCA_014155875.1 of Cepaea nemoralis. Taxonomy (NCBI): domain Eukaryota; kingdom Metazoa; phylum Mollusca; class Gastropoda; order Stylommatophora; family Helicidae; genus Cepaea; species Cepaea nemoralis. Next base: position 260,553 of record JACEFZ010007579.1, on the reverse strand, counting down.
ACTCAACAACTTCTGGTGGCGGTCCATATCAGGCAATGAAGTTCCCATTACTCCCGTTCGATGAACACAAAGAGAAGATCGACCAGTATCTTCAAAAATTCCAGTCGATGGCTTTGGCTATGGGCTGGAACGTGGGAAATGGAACTTGAAAATCTCGCAGGGCCTGAGGGGGACCGCGTACGAGGTCTACTCAAGGTTGCCACCTGGTATGGAGAATGACTATGAGGCTCTGGAAAAAGCATTATTGAAAAGGTTCCAGATGACAGCCCATACATACCGTCAGCAGTTCAGAAAGTCCAAGAGAGAGCCAGGAGAGATGTTCGCAGCCTACAGTGTCAGACTGAAGTCTTACCTTTTGAAGTGGATGTCATTAGCTGGATTTGCTAACGACTATGAAAGTTTGGAAGAATTAGTGGTCGTGGACCAAATGAAGAGGATGATGCCTAGGCCATTGCAAACCTTCTTGCTTGAAAATGGGGCAGAAAAGTTAAGCTTGGTAAATACATTAGCGGAAAGGTATGTGCTAGCTCATGGAGATAATGGGGAACTGTCACAACCCAATCCCCGACCACCAGACACCTGGTCTGGAAAGAAGAAGAACCCTAAAACAGCTCACACCAAGAAGGAGGATCCTTTCGAGAAAGTTCCTATTAAGAAACCCTCTGGTAAGAGTCCACCTGGATCTCCTAAAAGAAAGTGGAGTGAAAAGTGGTGCGCCTATTGCAAATCTCCCACACACAATACGGTTGATTGCCGGCGTAAACAGAAAGACTCTCACTATGCTGCTTGTCTTGTAGAAACCGGGGAAGGGTCTCACAAGGAAGTAGAAGGGGGGGATCTTGGGAACAATGATTCAGAAAAACCACCAGTAGTAGAAACGGTACTTGTGAACGGACAACCAGTTGAGTGTCTCTATGACACCGGTCTGCAGTTTGAGGCTGTAATTTCATCACACTTAGTGAGCCCGGAGCAGCTAACCGGGGAATCTATTGAGATTCAAACGGCGACAAAGAGTGCGGTAGCGATGTCTCTTCCAATTGCGAAGGTAGACATCAAATCTAAATATGTTACCGGCACTATACAGGCAGCCGTTCTGCTAGATCCGATCTTCCCAATGATCTTGGGTTGTCGCTACGTCTTTCTAGGGATTCCAAACGAACCCATGTACGTAGGGGCGATGCAAACCAGATCTCAATCGGAGGAGGAGCAGACGCCGGCCTTGATCGTGAATCCCTTGCCTGGGGAGTTACGAGCTGCTCAAAGCCAGGATGCTACTTTGCAACTGTAACAGTGAGGGAATTAGGTTAGGAGTAAAGAGTTAAGGAATGCTGCGCATTCCTTGACTAGGGGGAAAACCATAGTGAACGTGTGTGCACGAATGAAGAAGTGTATCTAGGAAAACACACACGTCACTTGGGGGCCAGCGAGAAGAGATGTCAACACCAAGAAGGGAGTCTCCATCATGTGGGCTGAAATAGAACGATTCGGCTAATAAAGTATGTTTCTAACAACGCGAAGACTTGTGTCCTGTACGATCACGTGCCTAACCTGTAATGTCACACTATTATAACAGGTTGATTTGGTGCCGTGAATTTATGAAACATGGGAGGTCGCGGAGAGAGAGAGTACCGCCATAGAAGATGGTTATGTCTGGGGTGTCTGGAGAAGTAAATATTGAGAAACGCAACAGATGAAAGCCGACTGTTGGTAGCTGTTCTGGGTTCTCACTGGATTCCTGGTTAAGAAGGAGATCCATTTTCAAGGACAGCGCTAAAAAAAGGTTTGATTGATAAACTTATTTTTTTTTGAAAGACTGATGTTATTACATAATTATGAAATTAACTGGAGAACTGACCAACGCAAAATGGTATATTGAGATCAAGTAATGCTGTTCTGCATCAAAAATCAGTACAAATTATGAGTTTTAACCCGTGGGACTGTTGAAGGTGAAGTCAAGGTTATGGTGCAAATTCCATAATTATGAAATCAAGATCTGCAATACTCTCTACAGTCACTTCAATTAAAGGAAGGCATAAATGAAACTTGTCTCAACTCGGGGTTTGGATAAAGTAATTTAAACTGACCATGGCGAGAGTCCCACATGAAAATAAGAGACTGGATAGCGTCAGCTTTAAGTCCAATTGTTGTTGACTGGATTACGTTTGCGCTGAAATATATATATGAAAATCACAGATTGCTGTTGGAAAGTGAGTTTTTTTTTGCTGAAGTCGTGAGCAGTTGTCGCTTGCGTGAAGGTGACCTTACTTGAAGGGAATCTACAGTAATCGAGCAAGTAATCAAACAGTCTTGTTGCGAGCCTGATATCGAGCATAATCAACGTCAGGAAATAATTGGAAAGAATTATTAAGGAAAGAAATCCAGAGGCTCTTCGTTGTTCTGCTCATTTCAACGAGCTTGATTAGAGTCCTTTTTTATGTGGTGTAGGTAATTCTGAATCAGGAGGTCATTTAAATTCTTGTGTCAGAATTCAGGATTGAAACAGGAATATTTCTTCGTCAGGATCTTCGATTGGAGGCTTTAGTTAAGATAATTAGATAATATTAGAGTAATTAACAGATTATGTATTGTTGCAGGGTTTGAAATTAATATTGTTTGAAATATTTGTATATTGCTTGATAATTATAAATTTTAGGATGGAATCCCAAGATTTTTCACAGGTAATGACTGGAGTTGGCGGGGCAATATCAAGGTTGGATGCAGTGTTAAGACAACAAAATATAAGCACTGATGTTGAAAGATTTAGTGGTCAAGCAAATCAGTTTAAGAAATGGATTATTTCTATTGAGAAACATGCATATTTAGTAAACGCTACAGATGGAGAGAAAAAGAATTTGGCATACAGAACAAGTACAAGTCCAGTTTCTGACCACATTAGAAGAAAGTTAGAAGCAGCAGGAGGTGAAACCTGGGAAGAATTTAAAGATGATCTCGCAAGAAAATATGCTGAAATTACTGATCCACAACACGCATTCTCAGTATTGCGACAGACTAGACAAAACAGCACAGAAAGTGTTCAGTTATACAGTGACAGGTTAATCAATTTAGCTGAAGAGTCATTTTTAGGACAGAATGTACGAGCAGAAGAAGTGGAACGGATGTTAGTAGGGATTTTTGTTGATGGGATTAGGTCAGATGGATTGAAATTTAAATTATTAAGAGAGAATCCTGCAAGATTGTCACAAGCGGTAGATATCGCTATACAAGAGGAAAGCTTGAGGAGGAGGTTTAGGTTAAGGGTAGGACGAGAGTTAGGTAGTAGTTCGGAAGATAGAATTGAAGAACCTATGGAAATAGGACAGTATAGACATGGATGGAGAGGAAGACGAGGAGAAATACAGATGGTGCAAAGAAACGAGAATGTATATAATCAAGATAGAAGAGGACAAGTGAGAAATACTGTAAGAAACATGGAAGGTAACACAAATAACTCGAATGTGGTTTGTTGGGGATGTCACCAACGTGGGCACATTTTTCGCTTTTGTGGTAACAGAAGTGGCCCATCGAATACGCAAAATAGTAGAGGTGTTCAGACGAGTATACAGAATAGAATTGCAAATGGCAGACCAGCAAATTGGAATTCTGGAGAAATACAGAGAAATTTTAGAAGGTCAGGAAATCAGGGAAATTGGCATCCCGCTTACTGAATAGGATCGGCAGTAGGAGGGAAGATAGTAAGATCCAAAAAGGGCATCAATATATTAAAAACCCAAAGGATGAGTATAATAGAACATTTAGAAATAAAAAACAAGCCGAGGTAAAACAATTGTCATTAAATATGGTAGATCCTAGCTCATGTATAGTACAGATAGGAAAATATAAAGTTAGAACATTAGTTGATTCGGGAGCACAAGTTAGCGTGATTAAAGAAGCATTTTTATATCGAATGTTAAAAAATTGTAAAATATTTAGAATTCAGGAGAATCTTCATTCGGTAACGGGACAAAAATTAGAAGTGTTAGGACAAACGATGATAAATTTGAAATTAGGAGGGATAAATGTCAGGCATATGTTCCATGTGGTTAAAGATTTAAATAGAAATATGATATTGGGACGAGATTTTTTATTGAAAAATGGGGTGAGACTTTTATTTGATTTGCATAAATTAAAATTCCAAGATGTTTACGTAGATCTAGAAGAAGATATGCATGTGTCGACACTAGTTAGAGTCAAAACGACCATGAATTTAAAACCACAGTCAGTTAATTTGATACAAGCAAGACTGAAGAGAAACCCGTATTATGTAGCAGGAAACATAGTCAGAATCACGGAATTGCAAAATGAAATAATTGATGAGCCAGGTTTAGAAGTTCCGGATGGAATAATAGAATTAGATAAAAGTTTAACATTTCCAGCAATGGTTATTAATAACACAGGTAGAGAAATTAAATTATACAGAGGATGTGTAATAGCTAAGCTAGAACATAACGTTAGTGACATATTGGTAACAGATAGAGTAAATATGGCAGGCATAAGTTATTCAGAAACCTCTAATGAAAGAAGTAATAATAGACGCGGATACAGAAGAAAAGGGAACGTAAGAATGGATGAATTGATCCATCCATCTAGAAGAAATACAGCACAAATACATTCACTAGACAAAGTAACAAGAGAAAAAGAATTGTTAGCACAATTAAAAACTTCGCCAGAAAATAAGGAAGTGTTAGAACAACTTATAAAGCAAAATCAAGATGTGTTTGCGATAAATGATTTAGAATTGGGTAAGACACAAACAGTTACGATGGAAATAGACACGGGAGATCATCACCAATTAGTTTAAAACCATACAGAACTCCATTAAGAAATAGAGAAGTCGTAGAAAAGGCAATAGAAGATATGTTGAAAGCAGGCATAATAACAAGATCAAATCAGAATGGTCATCTCCGGTGGTAATTGTGGCCAAGTCTGATGGTTCGAACAGGTTCTGTTGTGACTACAGGGCGTTAAATAAAATTACTAAGAATGTAGCGTACCCACTGCCAGTAATTGATGATATTTTGGGGCTGCTTAATGGCTCTACATATTTCCCAACGCTGGACGCAAGGGCAGGATTTTGGTGTATTCCGATGTCGGTAGACGCGCAAAAGAAAAGTGCCTTTTGTACTCATATGGGTTCGTACGAATTTTTACGTATGCCATTCGGTCTGAAAAATGCACCGTCTCACTATATGTTCTTAATAAATGAAGTACTAGACGGTATGCAAAGTTTTGCCCTAGCATATATTGATGACGTATTGATTTTTACGAAAGGAGATGTAGAGAATCATTTAAAACATGTTAGACTAGTATTTGACAGATTAAGAAGGCATGACGTTAACTTAAAGCTTAGTAAGTGCCAGTTTTTAAAGACAGAAACAAAATATTTAGGCTATATAATAAATAGGGAAGGTATTAAACCAGACCAGGAAAAGATAAAGGTTATTAAAGAGTTACCTCCTCCCACTAACGTTAAGGAAGTGCGGGCTTTTATAGGAACGTGTGCGTATTATAGGCGGTTTGTACCAGCCTTTTCAAGGATAGCAATACCTATTACGAATTTAACGGGAAAATACGCTAGATTTAAGTGGGATGATGAGTGTCAAAAAGCGTTTGAACTTTTAAAAGATAGCTTAACGGTGGTACCATTATTGACACATCCAGACCTGAATAAACAGCTAATACTATACACAGATGCTTCAGACAACGCAATAGGAGCATGTTTGGTTCAACCATATGAAGGAGAAGAATCTGGAATACCAGGGGTTAAAAATGAAAGACCAATCTATTTTTTGTCGCATAAACTCAGCAGAACTCAACGCAAATGGCCGATTATTGAGAAGGAAGCATATGCTATACACTACGCGCTGCAAAAATTAAATTACTATTTACATAACGCCAATTTCATTATTAGAACTGACCACATGCCATTAAAGTCGATATTAGAAGCACCAATACAAAATAGGAAAATACAAACGTGGGCATTGAATTTACAAGGGTACAATGCTAAGGTTGAATATGTGTCAGGGAAACATAATACGTGCGCCGATCTTTTGTCTAGAATCCCGTACCCACAGTCATCAGGAAACATGGATGAAGTTGAACCAGAGGTAGACGATCGAAACTGGCAAGTAAATATATTAGATTCTGCCATAATAAATAGGGAAGAATTTGAGAGTTTACCATCGGAGCAAGAGTCGGAATCTAGAACAGAAGACCCACATTTAGAACAGTTTGATATGAAAACAGAACAAGAATTAGATCCAAAAGTAGTACAGATAAAAAAGAAATTGAAAGAAACAGGGGAAAATAGTTTTAAAAGAAAGTTTGTAGAGTTACAAGAAGACAATCAATTATATTATATCAGTGAAAAAGGTGAAGGAGTAAGAAAATATATTCCGAAACATTTAGAACAAGAAGTCTTAAAGGCATACCACGATAATAATGGTCATTTTGGACGAGATAAGTTAGTGAAGGCTATTAGCAGTAAATATTATTGGCCGAATTTATTCAAAAGCGTACATGAATATGTTGAAGCATGTGAAAAGTGTAGGTTAAGAAACATGAAGATAATTAAATGTCCTTTACAAGATACCGATATTCCTCAATTTCCAATGCAGAAAGTAAGTTTGGATATTTCAGGTCCTCATCCAAAAACATTATCGGGAAATGTATACCTACTACATATAGTTGATTCATATAGTCTTTGGCCAGAAGTGTATCCAATTCCAGACAAGAGTGCTGATTCAGTTATAAATATGCTTTTACAAGAATTTATACCAAGGTTTGGGTGTCCACAAATAATACTTACAGACAATGGGAAAGAGTTTGTAAATAAAAAGTTTGAGAAATTGGTAAAAGATTGGAATATAAAACACATTAGGACTTCATATTACAGACCAACTTCTAATGCTAAAAATGAGAGACAACACAGAACACTATACAATATTCTAGCGAAAAATGTAGAAGAACACGATATGGATTGGGATCTTTATTTGGGGATAGCATTAGCGGCGATACGTACACACGAAAATGAAGGAACAGGTTTCTCACCATTTTACTTAGTACATGGAAGAGAACCAATATTGCCAATTGATAATTTATTAAAGCCTAGGAGAAAATATCTGGGGGAAGATTTTCAAGAAACAAGGTTGCAAGAGATGCATAAAGCACATGTACGTTTAAGAAATAATATAATTAAGGCTAGAGAAAGACAGAAGAAATACGCAAATAAAAATGCACACTTACAAGAGTTTAACGTAGGTGATAGGGTATATTATAAAAAACATAGAAAAAACTCTAAGTTTGATGCTCATTGGGTCCCGGGATACTATATTTTAGAAAAAAAAGGTCCAGTGTCGTATACTATTAAGAATCAAATTTCAGGGCATGTTGCACGTTCACATGTAGAACACTTAAGGCGGGATAATGAGGAAAGGAATGCAGAGAATAATAATAATAATTATTGTTCCGAAGAAATATTGTCAGGTGGACAGATTGTCAGACAATCGGTATATCCAATACCTATAGAGAATGGAAAACAAGTAACAACAGCATCTACTACAGCTGAACAAGAAGAAACGGTACCAAAAATAGTCATGACAGAGGAAAATAACGTGTATGACGATTATATTAGTGAAGAGTCAGTCAGGGAAAATATTGAACCTCCATTTATGAATACAAGACAGGCAGTAAAAAGAAAGTTAGATAGACAGAAAGAAAAAGAAATTAAGAAGCAAAGGAAACTTAGAGCGAATTCTTCGAGTGAGGAAGAGATGCCACTATTTGAAAGTTTGTTGAGACGGCAAGACAGGAAAATTAGATTGGATTTAGAAAGGAAGAGATTAGCGGTTGCTAGTAATGGATATACAGATGGGGAACAAGAGATGGATGAAAAGTCAGAAACTGATGAAGAAGCTGATATGAAAGAAGATAGCTCTCCTCGAGAGGATAGCGACATTGATGTAGATATTGCAATTATAGAAAAAAATTTGAGGTTATTAAAGAAATGGAGAAGAGATAGATGAATAGAGTGATACAAGGTTCTGCAGATGGCAGATAGAAGAAGAAGTTGGACACGATATTTTTGTGTTTACAAAGAAAGTACTTGATGGAGTTTTTCTAAAACGGAAAATTATTATTGGGTACTCAGAATATGGTCTTGAAATTTATAATGTATGTGTACATTGATTAATGTGTGGGGATTGAAATGGTTTGCTCAATTGTTGGGACTTCAATTGTGTTTTATGAAATGTGAAAAATAAGTTAACTTAGATGGTTATTTTTACGATGTTTTGGTTTGATTATTACTTTGAAGTTCAGTTAGAAGATGAATTAAAGTAGTGGTTAATGAAGTGACTCTATATGTAGTAATGGAGGGGTATGTTGTTATTACATGTGGAGTATGCAATGTATATACAAGGTTTATAATAGGAGCTGGGTTGAACAGCGTTTAATGGGAGAATATGGGGGGGAATGCCAGGTTGAGTTTTGGCATTTAAATAACTGCATATTGGAAGAAGAAGACTGTACGTAACAGTATAATAATAGTTAGGAAGTTTTTTGTTGTTGAAGGAATGGTACACGGGAAATTGATGAGCTGAATAATACAAAGGCTAGCAGTTTTGGATTAACATATTTTTTTTTGATAATAACAATTATTATTGACGGAAACTGAAGATAAATTTTGAAACTTTATTTTTTGATAAAGTTTTGAGAATGTATGGGAAGAGAAAGGTGATTACTTCTTACTTTCTTACTTTTTCCTTACTTTTATTATTTTCAGGTGCGCACCTACCCAAATCTAATCTAGCTATTTTTTTCTGTCTATCCTAGAATACTGAGAGTGTGAGAATGTGAATAAGGGGGAAATAAAGGATAAGGGGAATATCTTCAGTTTTGTCAATCATAATTTAGATGGACATTTTAAAGTTAAAAGCGGTTCGCTTATGGAGACTTTTGTATTGTGGGGAATTTTATGGAGAGTTTTGTAGAAAGTTTTCTAGAGAACTTTATAACGAGTTTTGTAGAGAGTTTCGATATTATTGTCTCTGGTTAGCAATTGGCTATGAGGAGATAGGAGAATTGAGTTAGGAAATATATGGAATTGTTGTTATTGTAGAATAGAGATGTAAAGTTAACTAATTAAAAGTTGGGGTTGAGATTTTTTCAAGGAAAAATTCTCTTTGAAGAAGGGGAGGCATTGTAACAGTGAGGGAATTAGGTTAGGAGTAAAGAGTTAAGGAATGCTGCGCATTCCTTGACTAGGGGGAAAACCATAGTGAACGTGTGTGCACGAATGAAGAAGTGTATCTAGGAAAACACACACGTCACTTGGGGGCCAGCGAGAAGAGATGTCAACACCAAGAAGGGAGTCTCCATCATGTGGGCTGAAATAGAACGATTCGGCTAATAAAGTATGTTTCTAACAACGCGAAGACTTGTGTCCTGTACGATCACGTGCCTAACCTGTAATGTCACACTATTATACAACCTTGCTTCAACCAGTTGCCCAAAAGTTCTGACCCACCAAGACGGGGTCAGTATTATATGAAGAATCGGTTACTGTACCGGAGAGCCGGAGTGGAGGATCGCCAGCATGGACAGCTGGTAGTTCCTAAGGCTTATCGGGAACAGCTTCTTCATATGGGACACACCATTTCTTTCAGTGGACATATGGGTGTCGGGGCAACTCTCCAGCGCATTTCCTGCCATTACTACTGGCCAGGGATGACTGGAGACGTGCGTAGGTACGTCAAGTCGTGCCCAGAGTGCCAGCGTGTGGCACCAAAACACTGGACAGCTCCGGTAGTCCTGGGAGACATGCCCATTATGAACTCTCCTTTCGAGAGAGTTGCCATCGATCTTGTTGGTCCTCTTCCTCGGACTAGGAAGAGGAATAAGTACATTCTCACGATGGTGGATTGCTGTTCCATGTGGGGCGAGGCGATACCGTTGGCCACAATCGACTCTAAGCGAGTGGCTGATGCACTGATGGAGACCTTTACTAGGTTGGGATTTCCCAACCAGATCCTAACGGACAATGGGTCTCAGTTCTGTGGTAAGCTGATGGAAGAAGTCTTTCGTATCTTCCAGACTAACCACATTCACACAAGCCCATACCACCCTCAGTCTAATGGGCAAGTAGAGAGGTTTAATGGTACCTTGATGACCATGCTTCGGAAGCTGGCTCAAGAGAAACCAGACAGATGGGATGAGTATATCTCGGCCGCCTTGTTCGCCTATCGGGAGGTTCCCCATGGGTCGACCGGGTTGCCACCAGCCACTCTACTATTCGGGAGGCCAATCAAGGGTCCCTTAGAAGCCTTATTGAGATGTTGGACAGAGGAAGAAACTTCCGAAGAAGTTGTATCCTCATATAAATACGTCGAAGAGTTAAAGAAGAAACTCCAGACGGGTTGGGCTTTGGCAGCTCAGAATCTGAGAGCGGCCAGGAAGAGACACGCGGCCTACTACAATAGAAGGACGAAAGATAGGTCTCTTAAGGTGGGGGATCGGGTTCTGTTGTTACTTCCAGTAGGTTCCAATAAGCTCGAGATTGGTTGGCAGGGGCCTTTCCCGGTGGAAAGGGTTGTGTCCCGTACCAATTATGCTATCCGGATCAGGGGGAAATCTAAAATCTTCCACATTAACCTCCTCAAAAAATATGAGGAACGATCCGATGGTTCTTCTCTCCCACTCATGACTATGGCGGTCGCGATGGAAACTGAATCGGGCGAAGACGCGGATAGGGAGTATCCTTTACAACCTGGGGAAACCTATAAGGATGTACATATAAATCCTGATCTGTCGACTGAAGAAACAGAACTGGTCATCCGTTTGTTGGAGTCCCATCAACAGATTCTTACCGATCGTCCAGGGCGGACAGGGTTGGTCGAGTTTGATATGACTCTGACTACCCAAGACCCCATTCGCCAAAAAATATATCCAGTGCCCTTTTCGAAAGAGAAGGCCCTGGAAGCAGAAATCCAGAAGCTTCTGGATGATGACATCATAACTCCTTCGACTTCTCCTTATAATGCCGGGGTTGTCTTGTTGAGGAAGCCAAGCGGGGAGCACCGCTTATGTATTGATTACAGGCATTTAAACAGTTGTAAGACATTCCAAGTTGAGCCGTTACCAAACACAAATCAACTATTTGCCAGATTAAATAGGGCAAAGTACTTCTCAAAAATCGATTTAAGTCGGGGATATTATCAGATCCCTGTGAAGCCTGAGGTTCGGCCCATGCTCGCTTTCAGTACTCCGAGCGGCCATTACGAATTTAAGGTGATGCCTTTTGGGCTGAGCAATGCGCCCAGTGTGTTCACTCGCATGATGAGAATGTTATTAGACCCTTTAAAGGATCCCTCTGTGGTCTCGTTTATGGATGATATTCTCATCGCGTCTGACAATCTGAGGGATCACCTGAGGTCCTTGGGACAGATCTTCAAAAGGTTAAAAGAGGAAGGGTTAACCGCCCGTCCAGCCAAATGCATGATTGGCTATCAATCCTTGGAATTTCTGGGACACACTATTACCCCAGGGGGACTGGTACCGGAAGAAAAGAATATTGAAAAGGTCCGTCTCGCACCCCGTCCTAGATCCAAAAAAGATGTTAGGTCTTTCTTGTCTCTGTGTGGGTTTTACCAGAAATTTATTCCAAAGTTCAACGAAATTGCGGCACCGTTAACCGAGACTCTGAAGAAAGGATCGCCAGATCTTATAATCTGGACCCCGAGCTGTGAAAAGGCTTATGGGGAGTTGAAACAGGCGTTGGTGGATAGGCCAGTCCTGCAACTCCCAGATTTGGAGAAAACGTTTGTTCTGAGAACCGACGCGAGTAACATAGGGATTGGGGCAACTCTGTTGCAGGAAGGGCGAGATAATCCTTCGGTGCTGTGTCCGGTGGCATATGCCAGTCGAAAACTGTTACCCGCCGAACGGAATTACTCCACCGTCGAACGGGAATGTCTAGCTCTAGTGTGGGCAGTACAGAAATTTCAACCTTATCTGTATGGAGTACCGTTCAAAGTGCAATCTGACCATCAACCTCTGACGTTCTTGGCAACTTCTAAGAAACGGAACGCGAGGTTAATGAGATGGTCATTGCTCCTACAACCGTATCAGTTCACGGTCGAATACATCCCCGGAAGGGAGAATGTGGGAGCAGATTTCCTATCACGGCATCCTATGGTTGAATGTGAGGGTGGGGTCATTCGAACAGAACCACTGACAGTAGAAAGTTCGTAGGGTTCGACTTTCTTAAGAGGGGGCCTATGTAGCGAAACGCCAGTGGCCCATGTCCTTATGCATTCTTTTATTCTTGGTAAACAGGGGGAAACGGCTTTCGGAAGCTCTCAGTTCTCTTGTTCGCTCAATTCTCCATGAAAGATGGTTCTTTGGGTTATCTTCATACCACAATCTTTACATGGAGCGAGTATATATTTGTCTTTCCTTTCGGGTAGTCCCGAAGGAGCGCCTTGCGTCAAATGTGCACTGGTGCAGCGGCTGGTCAATTGATGGCCGTACCAACACCTACCGTTTGATAGTTGCAACCTGTCCAGTGAGTTAAAGATTACGACAGAGATGCAACATACTACTGAAGGGATGTAAAGGTAAATATGGGTTTTCGTTGGTCCAGGCAAAGCTTGGCGTATAAATATCTATTGTCTTAACGACTGAGAGGATATAGCAAAACGGCAGTCTTGCCATGTTGGGAGGGGGTGACCGTTAGCCGATCTGGCTACGCGTCTTGATCTTGGCATGGCAAGGGAACACATCTGAAGAATAAATAGATACTAAATGATATCGCTTGTTCTTGGCAGCTGATAGACGAGTGATATCTTGATTCCTACGGCTTACCGTTACCTAGTAGCATCTCTCTTTTAAATATAGGCACATTAGATAGCTACGGGAATGGGGTCCATCAATCTATAATCTATCTTCTTGAGCCAGGGGATGCTAGCCACAGGACTATCTCTTTCGTCTGTCACTTGATAGGATGATGTCGGGAGGATAATGGACTCCTCTATCTCACTGAGAGAACCTGAACTTATCTACCCCATGGCTTGTGCAGGGCAATGCAGGTACATTGGGGCGACAGCTCAGTCGAGAGCGGCGGCCGGGAGGGGTAGTATCTTCTTTGAATGGGGAAATACACGGTGTGCCATATAACCCCACTTAGGGGGGAGAAACACACCGATTGCTGGGCACACCACACCACAAGATCTTGGTTGCGAGAAAGGCATGGTTTGCAAGTGAGAGGAAAGCATGGAAATGAATGTGCCCAATAATAATAAAGGCTTGGTATGAGTGTGGAATGTGTGTCTTGTAGACAAAACGTTCCTAGGGTGGACAATCTGACATCACCCAGCTGGAGGTCGACTCAAGCCCGGACGTAGCCAATCCAGGGGCTACCTGACAGGTCAGGCCCATGCATTCAGGTATGATATATGCTGCATGGGGTCAAGATCCTATAGGTAAAATATATTAACTGAGACCCTATTGGTCTTTAGGATTGTGTGATGCATGAGTCCGCCCAGTCGCTCAATATTGTTTGTTATCTCCAGGGTCCTCTTGTGTTGGATGTGACCAAATCGGACAGTATCCACACAGCTTCTGTGCTAGAGCCAAATACGTCTGATGAAGCCAGGTCAATGTATGAGCCATATCACACATGGTGTGCCTAACTCTGAGAGAGAGGCAAGGGCATATCTTGAGGAAATGACATAGGCCCGAGAACAGTTCAATGCTGGTTGAGACTACGCATGATTATCTGGCAAACTAATAAACAATGACAATTTGCAGTAATGGGGCATCTCGGGTCCTTTCATTGACATAGGCCCGAGAGCATTCAACTTCAAAGTTGTGTCTACGCATGATTATCAGGCCTACCCATTTTGTTCCGGACATGAATAGACACCTATATAGGTTAAGTCCATGAACAATTCCTCAACAACCAGTGGATTTGATTCTACAGAAGCCTGTGGAAGTTACAACCAATTACCTGGAAGGAAGGAGATTCCAGCACACAGGGTGAGACGTATATGGACAGATCGGACAGTATTTGAAGCTGGGTCTGTGACTATGGCTACTTGAGGCTATGTGCCTGAACTTATCTGTGTGGTGTCTGTTTAGAACTATCTGTGTTAACTGCCTTGATGTTTTCCTGTGCTGTCCTTTATTGATTTAATAAATCAAGTTTTAGTTTATTCCAACGATCACTGTGTTATATATATATGGATCAGCCAGAGGAACACGACAGGAAATAGGTCCCTAGGTTGAAAGAAAGAGTGACAGTGAGTCCGGGGAAAACGGAGGAGGGTTGGCAGGTAAAGACCTATCCCAGCCAGGGCTATATTAGTTAGTCTTTCCTCTTGTGCCTAAGGCGGCGCATAGGGCAGAAGTCCTGTCTCTCCATGCCTGGCGGTTCGCTGCTATCTGTTGTAGATCTTGGATATTTACTTGGCCATTGAATGAGCCTTCTCTAATGATGGTTCTACGCAGGGTCTCTCTTGGTCTTCCCCGTTTTCTTTTCCCTACCGGTGACCATATGAGGGCTTGGTAGGGGAGTCTTGTCTTGTCCATTCTGAGTACATGGCCGATGTAGTTCCAACGGCGTCTTCTTATGAAATTGGATACTGTATCTTGCTTAGTCTCTTGTCTTATTTGTGAATTGGTTCTGAAGTCTGTCCAGTGGATGTTTAGAAGTCTTCTAAGACATTTGTTCTCAAAATTGTCTAATTTTTTATCTAAAGCTACCGTTGATTTCCAACTTTCACATCCATACGTTAACACTGGAATCACACAAGAGTTGAAGATTTTAAGTTTTGTGTGTTTGCTGAGTGTCTTTGACTTCCAGATGTTTGACAGTTTGTTGAAGGCACTAGATGCCAGTGCGATTCTAGTTGATATTTCTGGTGTTGAGTCCCCTGTGGATGTCATTTTGCTTCCTAGGTATGTGAAGCTGTTGACTTTTTCAAGAACGTAGCTGTTCAATTTGGTCTCATCTGAACTGTTGGTAAGATCAATAGTCTTTGTTTTTGTGGTGTTAATTTGGAGACCAATTTGCCCTGAAACATTTTGGAGGTGGTTTATTTTCTCTTGAGCATCCGGATGTGTTGAACTCAAAAGCACTATGTCGTCGGCAAAGTCCATTATATATAGGGCTATATATAGAAGATTATTGAAATATTGTGACAGGGCTATTTGGGACCCTCCACGTAGCGTGTTACAATTATCAACACTGCTATATGCTTGTGTAACCTGGACTGTTTATCAGTGACACGATAGGAAATTAAACCACTTCCACACAGTCTGCCTTAGGAAGCTACTGAAGATTAAATGGCAAGACAAGATTCCAGACACTGAAGTCCTAGAAAGAGCATCCATGCCCAGTATCCACACTATACTGATGAAGAATCAGATTCGTTGGGCTGGTCACTTGACTCGCATGCCAGATCACAGGCTCCCTAAACGAATTTTTTACAGCGAGTTGCTTTGTGGTAAACGCTCCCAAGGCGGTCAGAGGAAACGCTTTAAAGACACGCTGAAAATCTCGCTGAATGCTTTTCGAATTCATCATGACACCTTGGAGACTGCAGCCAGAGACATAAATTCGTGGCGTGCTTCATTACGCAAGGGTGCAGTCACGTGTGAGGCAACCAGGACTGCAAGAGCTGTGAAGAAAAGGCAGGACAGAAAAACCACTGAAGGAAATCCTCCTCCAGAAACGTCAAGCATTCTTTGTCCACATTGTCAAAGAACATTTCGAGCCAAAATATGCATTATCAGCCATCTTAGAACTCACGGCTTCATGCTTTCAACCCCACTGGATGAAATGAATGGTCATCATGATTCTTGATGGGCAAACAACAACAACAGATCAACATATTGATTATAAGGCCCACCATATGGACCAAATTGGGAACCATATAGGTTACAGCGGAAAACATATTGACCACACAGACAAACATATAGATCACACAAACAAATATATAGACCACACAGACACACATACAGGTCTCACAGACAAACATAAAGACCATACAGACAAACATTATAGATCACATAGACAAATATATTGATCACACAATCAAACATATAGACAACATAGGCAAGCATATAGATCACACAGGCAAACATATAGACTACACAGGGAATCATAGACCACACAGTCAAACATATAGACCACACAGACAAACAGATAGACAATACTTTCAAACATACACTACTTGCCGCCGTGACAGATGATAGTTTGTTACACTGTGCTTCAGACAAGGTATAACAACTGCAACCATGGCGATACCGTATGGTCCACAATGGATGCATGTGAACATATGGTCATTTCCACCGTCACGCACCCTCTGACGACTCACACGCTCAGTGTGATCTATATATCATGTTCTCTTTTGTTTATTTATTATATTTCTGATCTTCGCCATCCATGCAACATAATCAGCGGTGACCTGCTCCCAAGGTGCAATATCAATACCTGTATCAATCATGTCCCGCGTACTATGGGATGGAGTTATATCCTCTCCATAGCACAACAATTTGTAAAGATTGTAAAGACAAAAGGGTTAGACTATAAGGTAAACACATATACCATACAGACGAATATTTGGAGCATTTGGTCAAACATAAAGACCATACAGGCAAAAAGATAAATTATAAGGAGAAATATATATGACATACAGACACACATGTAGACTATATGTACATGTGGATACACAGAAATATGTTTAGAAACAGCGCCCTCTAACCTCCACCTTTCAGTTTGAAAACACAAGATAGAAACGAGATGAGATGAAAGAAGACAGCACAAAGTGCGCCGCTCAGCAAAAATAAATGCAAATGCGACAGTATATTTTGCGCCAGAGGCGGCAAAGAAAAAAAACACAATCTCCGCCCATCCCCCTGTCACTCTGTGAGTTCTCTCTCTCTCTCTCTCTCTCTCTCTCTCTCTCTCTCTCTCTCTCTCTCTCTCTCTCTCTCTGTCTCTGTCTCTCTCTCTATCTATCTCTATCTCTATCTCTCCTCTCTGTCTCTTCTCTCTCACCTCTCTCTCTCATCGTTCTCTTCTCTCTCTTTCTTACTCGCCACTCTGTCTCTCCTCTCTCCTCTCTCTTTCATCGCAATCATCTTTCGCTTTCTCCTCTCTGGCTCTTCTCGCTCCTCTCTCTCTCATTGCTCTCATCTCTCTCTATGTTTCTTACTCTCTGTCTTCTCTCTGTCTCTTCCCTCTCTCTATCTCTCATCGCTGCCATGTCTTTCTCCCTCTCTCCTCTCTGTCTCTTCTCTCTCTCTCTCTCTCTCTCTCTCATCACCCTCATCTCTCTCTTTCTCGCGCTCTCTCCCCTCTGACACTTCTCTCCTCTCTCTCTCTCTCTCTCTCTCTCTCTCTCTCTCTCTCTCTCTCTCTTTCTCTCTCTCTATCTGATCGCTCTCAATTCTTTCACTCACTCTCCTCTTTGACTCTTCCCTCTCGCCTCTCTTTCATCGTTCTACTCTCTCTCTCTCTCTCTCTCTCTCTCTCTCTCTCTCTCTCTCTCTCTCTCTCTCTCTCTCTCTCTCTCTCTCTCTCTCCAAAAATATAAATAAATAAATAACGTTACCAAGAAACAGAAACGGGAAGGAATTCTATTTGACAGAAACAAAACGTTTAAAAAA
This sequence comes from Cepaea nemoralis, assembly GCA_014155875.1. Lineage (NCBI taxonomy): Eukaryota > Metazoa > Mollusca > Gastropoda > Stylommatophora > Helicidae > Cepaea > Cepaea nemoralis. The sequence goes on along the minus strand of JACEFZ010007579.1, from coordinate 242,886 downwards.
CAGATCCACCTGATTCGTGGTCTATTTTCAGCAAAGTTCTCTGTACACAGATAACTTTCAAAGTTTATTGCAAATGCAAGAGCTGTAAGCGCCCTGTCGAGGTTAATGAAAAACACTAACCGTGGAGATAACAATCAAATTGAAACATCGTGTGCATCTTGTAAAGGGTTGTATACAATGTGTAAAGTAGTACTTGATAACTTGCCTTCCTGCGGCTCGGAAACTGCTGAAGAGGCAGAAGAATTAAACCTAAAATATTGCGGTTTTTTTTTAAACGTAGATATCAAAGATTTTAGTTTTTATTACAGTTGGTTGGCTCTGCGGTGAAGGAATTACAGACGTAATTCGAAACACAGCTGTGTTCGATTTAGCAGCAGATTGCCTTGCTTGAGTTTTCATACAATGATATGCGTTCCGGTCGTCCAAAAAGTAATGAAAACTACTGAAATGCCAAGACGCAATTCGTAATCCTGCATACTGCTTTCGAAACACAACTGCTGGCTATTTGGCAGCAGAACGCCTAGCGTGAGTTTTCATGCAATGGTATGAATGCCGGTCGTTCAGAAAGCAATGGTAAACTACTGAACGTAAACTTGCCAAGAAATCACAAACATCCATAATGTGTTGGGGTTGACTGCAACGTCCTGTAGAGGATATGCAACTAACTAACGTTGCAGTTGTAGTGGTCGTGTTAGCGTAGTCACTAGGCGGGTACCGTTGATAATGTCTTGAGCGCATTCGGATGAGAGATCGTCACGTGCGTTCTTCGTCCGCTAAGTGAGGGAAAGGAACTGTGAGGGAAAGAAACTGTCTATAGGAACTGTCTATAGGGATTGTCTATAGGAACTGTCTGTAGGGACACTCTATAGCTGTGGTTCTCAACCGGTGGGGAATTCCCCCCTAGGGGGGAATTTTAGGGTTTCCAGGGGGGAATTAAGATTATTTCAAGATCGCGTTAATACAAGAACCGATTACTTGATATTGTTTTTCCCTCCATACTTTACAGTTCTGTACGTCTTACCCTTCTAAAATTCATTTTATAAAGTAAGTAGACCCGCAAGTCACGTTTTATGTGGACGTCTAGACTTGTTTTAGTATATGCTATTAAATTTAGCTTCCATTATTACGTATACTGTGTAGTGGGAGGGGTGGGGAATTTTTAGGTAGGAAATACGAAAGGGGGAAATGACGTTCTGAAAATATGGTGAAGGGGGGCACGGGCCAAATTTTTAGGTAGGAAATACGAAAGGGGGGGGGGGGTAAACGTTATGAAAATATGGTGAAGGGGGGCACGGGCTAAGAAAGGTTGAGAACCACTGGTCTATAGGGACTGTCTATAGGGACTGTCTTTAGGGTCTGTCTATAGGGACTGTCTATAGGAACTGTCTGTAGGGACTATCTATAGGGACTGTCTATAGCAGAGGTTCCTAAACCACGGCCCGAGGGCCACTTGTGGTCCGCCAGCTGTGAGAAAGTGGCACGCGAGGCCTCGTTATTTAATATAATATATTGTAATAATTTCAAAAATGCACTTAGAGCGTCCGGTCAGCGTGCGATAATTTTATGTGCTCGAGGTTGTTATGCTCAGATATTATCTAATGAACCTTTTCAGTTCGCAACGAAACGTTATGAAGTTCCCATATCCCAGCCTTGTCGACCAATCAAAGTGTGCAAAGAACCATGCTGTCGTCTGTTACAACTGTTTAGCAGGGTCGGTAGTATTGTGTTGAAATTATATTTTTTTTTCAAATAAAAATTTACCGTTAAAGCCTATAAAGATGTGTGTGGAAAATCTAACATCAAACAATGATAAAAAGCGAAAATGTGAAGACATTGCTTGTCGTGATTTCAACGACGATTGGACGGATACATTTATGTTTATGCCTAGCCGTAGTGGTAAACCAGTTTGCTTAATTTGCGGATTTTCTAAATTGTAAATTTCTATTCATTGGCAATGGATTTTCTAAATTGAACATTTTTATTCATTGGCAATGGATGAATCCACTGACATTTCTGACACAGCTCAGGTTGCAGTTTTTGTTCCAGCAATAAACGATAATTTTGAAGTCATTGAAGAACTTCTAGGACTAGAATCGATGCAAGCAACTACCAAAAGGACTGATCTGTTTCAAAGTCTGAAGTTGTGTGCAGAGAAAAACAACATAGAATGGACTAAATTGGACAGTGTATGCACCGACGGTACTCCGGCTTTGACGGGTAAAATGTCTGGATGTCTAGCATTATTGGAACAGTTTCTTGGCCACACTATATTAAAATATCATTGTATCATTCACCAAGAAGCTCTGTGTGGAAAGACATTAAATCTGAAACATGTCATCGATGTTGTTCTGAGATGTGTGAACAAAATTCGAAGTAAGCCGCTGAACAGGCGTGAGTTCAGACAGTTTCTATCAGACCTGAACTAGGAATACGGTGAGCTACTGTTACACTGTGATGTCAGATGGCTATCTAAAGGGAAAGTTCTGTCACGTTTCTAGGCACTGAAAAATAGTGTCTATCTGTTTCTGTCTGAAATAAATGAATTGCCTACAGAACGGGAATGTTTGCTGAACGGTGACTGGCTTAATAACCTGTCATTTTTGGTGGACATCACGTCTCATTTAACTCTTTAAATGCGAGGATCCAGGGAAAAACAAACTATTCACAAATGTGTGCGATGACATTTCTTCATTTAAAATGAGACTACGACTGTTTATCAGACAGCTAGCTGACTGAAGCGACTTTAGAGGCGTTTGTGTTGGAAAATAAATGTGACTTGTTACAGTACAAAGTAAAAGTTGAAAGTCTTCTGGATATCTTTCAGTCGAGATTTCAAGAGTTCACAATAGAGGAGGATAATGTTGTCCTCTTCATAAATCCGTTGGTATGTCCTGATGCCAAGCTCCGTCAATTACAGCAAAACCTTCAGCACGATGTAATTGATTTGAAATGTAATTCTGCACTAGGATGTAAATTTCTGGAGCTACCTGCTTCACCTTTAGCTGATCATATGAATTTATTCTAGTGACTATTGCCTGTCGAACAATTTTAACACTTGCGTTCATTCGCCCAGAGATACATTTGTCGTTCTGGTTCGACTTACAGATGCGAGCAATCATTTTCAGCAATGACCGTTATAAAAACCAAGCAACGTCCCAGACTCACCGACAGTAACCTAGCTGCGCTTATGACTTTGGGCACGACAGATTTGTGCCCAGACATTGATAAACTGGCTTCTGAACTGAAGTAACTGGTTATGAAGAACAATTACAAATGTAAATTATTTACATTAATAGCGATTTTCTAAACTGATTAAAAATTTATTGTTAAATGAACTTTTGATTTTACACCAAAAAATGACCGCAGTGTAGTAATGACATTGACTGCCTTCAAAGATTTAGAATTGTGTTGACGAAAGTTAAGAAAGGTAAGAATGATATTGCAAGACTTTTATAATTTTACTAGCTGGCCCGGTCCGGCTTCGCTCAGCCCCTGGCGGGGATCTGTCTGTCTGTCTGTCTGTCTGTCTGTCTGTCTGTCTGTCTGTCTGTCTGTCTGTCTGACCCGGACCGGCTTCGCCCAGTCCCTGATGGGGAGCATCTAATTTAGTTCATATAAGTAGTCATATAAGTTCCCGTTCTCGACTGTCTGTCTGTCTGTCTGTCTGTCTGTCTGTCTGTCTGTTTGTCTGTCTGTCTGTCTGTCTGTCTGTCTGTCTGTCTGCTTGTCTGTCTGTCTGTCTGTCTAATAATTTATTGGTTGCAGTTAGAACAACCTTAGATAAACGAAGACCAACTTACAAAAAGCATTAGAAAGAGCACTTGAAAGATCTTTACATCTTCCCCCAACAATTAACCTGGGTAAATGGAGCGGCAGCAGCAGCAGCAGAAGAAGAAAAAGGAGGAGGAGTAAGGAGGAGGAAGAGGGAGGTGGAGGAATGAGGAGAAGGGAGGAGCAGGAGGGAGGAGGAAGAGGGAGGAGGAGGAGGAGAGAGGAGGAGGAGGGAGGAGGAGGAGAGAGGAGGAGGAGGGAGGATGAGGATAGAGGAGGAGGAGGGAGGAGAAGGAGGAGGAGGAGGGGAGGAGAAGGAGGAGGAGGGGGAGGATCAGGATGGGAGGAGGAGGATGGAGGAGGAGGAGGGAGGAGGAGGGAGGAGGAGGAGGGATGAGGAGGGAGGAGGAGGATGAGAGAGAAGGAGGAGGGAGGAGGAGGTAGGAGGAGGAGGAAGGAGGAGGAGGGAGAAGGGAGGAGGAGGGAGGAGGAGGAGGGAGGGGAGTAAGAGGGAGGAGGAAGAGATAGGAGGAGGAGGGAGGAGGAGGAGGGAGTAGGAGGATGGGGAGGAGGAGGGAGGAGGTTGAGGGAGGAGGAGGAGGGAGGTGGAGAAAGAGGGAGGAGGAGGAAGAGATAGGAGGATGAGAAGAGGAGGGGGAGGATGAGGGAGTGAGGAGGATGGGGAGGAGGGGGAGGAGGAGAGAGGATGAGGAGGGAGACGATGGAGAGGGAGGAGGAGGAGAGAGGAGGGAGGAGAAGAGATTAGGAGGAGGAGGGAGGAGGAGAGAGGAGGAGGAGGGAGGTGGGCGGAGGGAGGGGAGGGAGGGAGGATGAGGGAGGAGGAGGGGGGAGGATTAGGAGAGGGAAGAGGACGGAGGAGGGAGGGCAGGGGAGAGGGGGAGGAGGGAGAAAGGGAGGAGAGGTGGGAGGGAGAAGGGTGGGACGGAGGAGTAGAGGGAGGAGGAGGAGGAAGGAGAAGGAGCAGGGAGAGGGGAGGAAGGGGGGAGGAGGAGGGGAGGTGGAGGAGAGGAAGTGAGGAGGAGGGGGCTTAATGAGGAGGGAAGAGGATGGAGGAGCAGGGATAGGGAGGAGGAGGGAGGAGTGGGGAGGAGGAGATGAAGGGAGAAGGGTGGAGGAGGAGCAGGGAGAGGGATGAGGAGGGGGAGGAGGAGAGAGGAGGAGGAGGATTTAGGTGGAGGAGTATAACGCATATGCCTGTAGATAACTGTAGCGAAAGGGTCCACCTACTTGAGAAATATGCAACAATTTTACATATATAGCAATGCTATTAGAAGTTATGTCCCCTCGCTATATATACATTATAATGTAAATTGAAATATTAAATAATATTAAGTAAATAACGGTTTGTACACTAAAAAAAACCTATGACAGTTGGCAGCACGGGAATGAGAGGAAGACGTGTAGAAGATTTCATCTCAATCGGATTTACCGTTCGCGTACGCATAAAGAACCTACAGACAGACCTTCTATTTTATATATTTATAGATAACGTTGTGGCCCGCTTAACTACCGAAAATAGTAGATATGGCCCTCTGCTTGTAAAGCTTGGGAACCACTGCTATAGACAGTCCCTTTAGACAGCTCCTATAGACAGTTCCTGCTTCTAGATTGCAGATGTAGAAACAATGAATAAATTACTGAAGTATTTGAAATTGGGTGCGTTTGTGCACACGGCGCATTATTCGGATGTTACTGGCGTCTCAGATTAGAAGTAAAGAATGGTAACATGGCAATCTACTTTGCAGATTATAAAAGGCGACTAGAGAGAGGTTAATAGAGAGAGAGAGAGAGAGAGAGAGAGAGAGAGTAAGAGAGAGAGAGAGCGCGGGGTGAGAGAGGAAGGAGAGAGAGGAGTGAGAGAGGGATGAGAGAGAGGTGTGAGACATGGCAATCTTCTTTGCAGATTATAAAAGGCGACTAGAGAGATATAGATAGAGGGAGAGAGAAAGAGCGAGAGAGAGAGAGAGAGAGAGAGTGAAAGAAAGAGAGGAGTGAGAGAGGAAGGCGAGAGAATAGTGATAAAGGGATGAGAGAGGGGTGTGAGACAAGGCAATCTACTTTACAGATTATAAAAGGCGACTAGAGAGAGATAGACAGAGAGAGAGAGAGAGAGAGAGAGAGAGAGAGAGAGAGAGAGAGAGAGACGTGAGACATGGCAATCTACTTTGCAGATTATAAAAGGCGACTAGAGAGAGAGAGAGTGAGAGAGAGGAGTGAGAGAGGATGGAGAGAGAGAGAGAGAGAGAGAGAGGAGTGACAGAGGGATGAGAGAGAAGTGTGAGAAAGGAAGGAGAGAGAGCAGTGAACGAGGAAGGAGGGGGACAGGCGAGAGAGAGGAAGAAGAGAGAGGAGTGAGAAAGTAAGGAGTTAGACAGGAGAGATGAGAGCCATGAGAGAAAGAGAGAAGAGATTCAAGGGATGCGAGAAAGAGGAGATAGAAGAGATGAGAGAGAAGAGAAAAAGGAGAGAGAAGAGAGAAGAGTGAGAGAGGACGGAGAGAGAGAGTAGACAGGAGCAAGATAAGAAAGAGGAGAGAGAAGAGGGAGAGGACAGTTGGAAGAGAGAGAGACAGAGAGAGAGAGAGAGAGAGAGAGAGAGAGAGAGAGAGAGAGAGAGAGAGAGAGAGAGAGAGAGAGACTGAGTACCTGATATAGTAGAAAACTTCAGCCAACATCGAATCAACAATGGACTTGCTTATAAAGGGCTTGGCATGCTAGTTGTGGGACAGCATCAACAAGCTGTCCAGCATTCAGCACCATAAATTTAAAGAAGACACCATACGTAGCATAATGGTAGCACAATATTATTAATTAATTAATATTGTTAAGTGGTAGTTGTCCACAATGTCCCATCCTGTCGGGGTGTGTGTCACGTGATGTGTAGACGCTTGTGTGCCACGGGCCGGTGTTGTGGCTAAGTTGCGGTATACGCGTTTCACAATTACCAGAGATACCGATTCGAGGGAACGTTATTAGCTGGAAGCAGGCCGCTTTGCGTTGATGTCAAGTTTTGAAGTTATTAAAATAGACAAAATCGCGTTCTCCAAAAGCATCTGCTCTCTGACAGGCTCTTCTTTTACTTATCCTTATATACGGCCTTATTTGCAAAAAGATGTAACATTTAATATATTGGATAGAACAGTAGACGCCTGGCCAAACTTATTACGGAATACCTTAGGGATATTACACGACGCTCCAACAAACCTGCTTCCTATTATTTCATGTCTTCCGGTCATTATGAAGTCGAAGAAGTATGTGTCACTGCATTAAAACTATGTGATTACAATAGTTTAACTAGGCTCAAAATTGAGAGCCACTTAATTAACATTTTGGAATGTACCCATCTCGTTGGAATCAATACTGTAACTGGTGCCACTGTTTAATTTCAATGACTCCCTTCCATATATGCTGGCTCCGTGTCGAAGAGGTTGCCGGCGCACTTCGTAATAGCGTATACCCGCGTTCGAGACACAGCTGTTGGCGATTTGGCAGCAGAGTGCCTTGCTTCTGGTTTTTACAAAATGGTATGTGTGCCGATAGTTCAGAACGCAATAGCAAACTATTGAACGTAAAATTGCCAAGAGATCACAATAGCTAATAATGTTGGTGTTGACTGCGACGTCCTGTGAAGGATATGCAACTAAATTTTTTTTAAACCCTACCATATATCCACATGTAACATTTGTTTTCTCTTTTACATTTCACCCATACTTTTGGCTTTACGTTTCCTGATTTGACACCACAACACCTGAACTCCTTCTCAGCTTTTCTGTATACGGTAGTTGCTCACTCGCCAGTTAAAGTCTCTTATTTACACTTTTCTTCGTTTATGCCTCAGTGCATTTTTATTTAATCACTTTATTTGTTTCCTTAGAATTCTTTAGAAAGGTTTTACTGTTTATGAAGTAGATAATTAGGATTGAAATGTCGGATTTGATGTGTTGTAGTGCAGCTAATTTATTACAAGTTTACTTACGGTTATGTTAATATTGTTATTATTGTTGTGTTTCAATATTCCAATGAGCAGTCAAGCTGAAAAACATCTGATGGCTGTAGAAATGTGATTTTTGAGGAAAATGCAAAGAATACCATGGAAAGACAGAAAAACATATGACCAAGTACTACAGGGGGGAAATGAAAATTGTAAACTGATTAGAGAAATTAGACGTAGACAGTCACATTTTTTGGACATGTTATGATAATAAATTGATTGGAGAACTTAGTGACAACTGGCAAGATCGAAGGGAACAGACCAAGAGGAAGACCGAGAGGAAAATACCTGGATGGCTTGGCCACATGGCATGGACGAGACAGGAACACTGAGCTGATCCACGACGCTGGTGATCGAGTGAAATGGCGAGTCATGACCGCCCACGCTTTCCGACATGGCGCATGATTGATTGATTGATACCTTATCCAAATCCCACAGACAAATGTAAAATGTGGATATTCCCTTTTGTCTAAGTGTTTTTGAATATTTGTGTGATGTTTTTATGTGTGTTGTATATTCTGAATATGTATGTTGCTGCACTTCTACAGGTCCATACCACATTCCTGTTCTCTGCTAGTGCAGTCAACAATCTTGTGTGATTATTTTCTGTGGTTTTGTGTATTATGTTTAAAAATATTGCCTTGTACATATCTGTCTTCTTTTTGGTGAACATCTCAATTAGTTGTCTTAAAGAGTCTAATGCGGTCTGTACTGTTGGGCATGTAAAACTCAATGTGGTCTTCTGTTTCTTGTATGTTTTGTCTACAGAGTTGACATGGTGCTATTCGTTTTGACCTATGTGCTTGTTTTCGGTAGTAGGTGTCATGTTAAAGATCAAACGATATGCAATTTGTCTCGCCTTTGGAGCTATGTTTGGGTTGTGGAGATTAGTAAATGTACATGTGTAGTCTTGTATGTAATATGTTTTTCCTCTTTTAATTCTAACTTGTAGTGGGGGTGCTTGTTGTTTAACCAGGTATTTGTAGATTCGACGTGTTGTCTGGTGTAGTAAGTGCTCACTCCCTCGGAGAGCTTACATACATGTCTTAAAGAACGCTGGTAGAGTTCCAAAGTAGTGCGGTGTGTTAAAATGTATTCTCCTAAGGTTTTGCAGTCTCATTTCTAAATAGTAGAGTGCTAGTGGGTGTTGTTCTGGGTGACTAAGGATGTGTCCTATATGTTGGATTCTCAACGCTTGAATCTTTGTGTTTATGTCTTGCAGTGCTATTTCCCCTTGTTTCTTGTCCTCTCTGAGCGTCTTATGCTGTATGCAGTAAATTGTGCTGCCAAAGATGAAACGTCTGATGTGTTTGTTGATGTCTGTGGTTGTCTGTCTTGAAGGGTCTAGTACTGTAACTAAATATATAATTTTGGGGATAATGAAAGTGTTGACAATGATGTTCCTGCCGGAAATTGTAGATGTATTGTACTTGTATCTGTGTAGCATGTCTATGATTTTTTATGTGAGGTTTTGCCATGTTTATGCGTGTATCTGTCAGGAGTTGTTGGGAAATGTGATGACATACACCTTAATGTTGTCTGTGACCGTTATGTCTAGAGGAAAATCGGCTTTATTCCGCCATTTCCCGAGACCCATTATGTGTGATTTGTGTATGTTTAATTTGGCCCCACTCATTTTACCAAATTATGTAAATGTATCTTTGTGATGGATGTTTTGTTGGCGGGGAAGAAAGCGGTGTCGTCCAAGCAACTTCCGCTCTTCTCCGCCTGGTATGAATGTGCTTGTGATGGTGGTGTCTTGTCTGATTGCTTCTAGTAGTGGTTCTTCTTCTTCTTCTTCTTCTTCTTCTTCTTCTTCTTCTTCTTCTTCTTCTTCTTCTTCTTCTTCTTCTTCTTCTTCTTCTTCTTCTTTGCGTTCATCCGGAGTGTTTTTTTCTCCAGATATTATTGCTGTGTGCTTTAGGCACCCTTGGGTCGAAACCCTTAGGTCAACACATCCGGCTTTTGCGTGCATTTTTGACGAGGTTAGCATTCCTGGGAGACTCTCACTTTTGTGGTACCGTCCACCTCCCAGCTGGTCAAGTTGGAACAGTCGAATAATTCGCGATCATCCCTCAAAGGAAGGCAGGGACATGCCATAGCATTTTCCGTCATCCTGGGTGGCTTCCATAATTGCAGAGCCGACACATAGCGCCCTGGTGCTGGGCTCACCGAGGGAATCGTCACGTCCTGCTCATGGCTGCTTTAATTCGTCACTTCAATATATTGGGCATTTCGTCTGCCCCGGGCCGGTCCCGCACAAACCAGACAGATCTGCAGACGATATTCACTCAGCGAGTTTTCGGTTGGGACATGTGCTTGTCGTTGTGCCCGCCAGAGCTGTTCTACGCACGACGGACATTCGAAAACTACCTTATTAGAGCTGTTCCGAACAAGAGTGGCATTCGGAAAACTAGGTAGTCAGAGCTGTTCCTAGCACGAGAGACATTCGGACGAGACATTTCACTCGGACGTAAATGCGCAGTGCCAATTTTTATTTTGCCACCCGTAGGACGGCACTTCCGGCTTCGGTGGGCATTTTTTAATGAGGTTAGCCTTCCTCGGGTTTCGAGGCACGTTGGACTTATTGTTGTGATGTCGCCCACATCTCAGCTAGTCAAGATAGAACAGTCAACTACATCATGGTCAACCCTCAAGGGAAGGCAGGGGCAGACCCTGGGCATTCCCTCACTATCCAAGGAGGCTTCCATAATTGCAGAGCCGGCACATATTGCTCTGAGACTGGGCTCACCCGAGGAGTTGCCACGTCCTGCTCATGGCTGCTTTAGTTCATCACTTCCATGTGTTGGGCATCTCGCTTGCCACTGGTCGCTCAAGCACACACCAGAAACGGTCAGACTGCGGGCGACATCCACTCGGTAAGCTTTTGCTTTTGACTTCGGACCACGCAATGGATTCGCTAGCCGTGCGTTCCATTTCGTGTTATTGAGACGTTTTTCCACTTTTGTCTACACTCTCTATGAGTTAGATACAGACAGTTTTCGTAACCATTTCATTCGACTGGGGCACTTTTCTGCCTTTTAGTACTCGCTCACGAGGTATACATGTGCTGCCGGCTCAGCACCTTACCTCCGTGCAACAGTGAACGAGAAACGGCCAGGCCCTCTCATCCGGGAATCCTCATATCCCCCAGCTGAGAGCCTTCGAACAAGTATCAAACTGGGCATGTAGCGTGCTCAGTATCTCACCTTTATTTTTCGGTAGGTGGGTATCGGCCCGGCTCTCACATCCGAGGGTTTGCGGCTTAGAGGCGTTCAGCCTCAACCTCCGACAGAGAGCCTTAGAGTATTGTCCGGACCAAGAACTTCTGCCTTCGTGCGCCTGATTTAAACTTTTGACTGCTATCCTCAGTCTACCTGCAGAGCAGCAGGTTGTGTCTCTCTTAGTCTGGCCCCTATCCCATAAGCTGTCCGATATGTAGTTTTCATCCATCAGCAAGCACATGGGGTCAATGGGACACGCAAATTCCCCCACCACTGCAAGGTGGAGACACATAGGGGGAGAAATTGTAGTGGTTCTAAAACCAGTACATATAGGAGCGGCGACAGAGGACATCCTTGTCTCACCGATCTTGTGAGTCGGAACCCCGCAGTGAGTGTGTGGTTAACCAACACCTTACTCTCAAGATTCCGGTACAAGTTCGTTATCCACCTCCTAAAGTATATTCCTAAGTTGCATTGTGTTAATATCTTGTGTAGATAAGAATGGGAGATTCTGTCAAAGGCCTCCTTCTGGTCTAAGGACAAAAGAGAGGCTTGACAGTCTTTCTCCTGTGTGTATGTGATAACGTCTCTAATGAAATGTGTATGTTTGTGTATGTTCCTATATGGTACTCCGCGTTGTTGGTCAGGGTGTATGAGCTCTTTGACATGTAGGGTCTAAGTTTCTGGGTCAGTGCCTTGGTAAGTATTTTATAGCCTGTGTGCAGTAGTGATATTGGTCAATAATGTTTCATCTGTGTTTTGTCTGCATTGTCTTTTGGATGAGTGTGATGTAAGACATGTTGCAGCTATCTGGTAGTTGTTGTTTATCAAAGGCGTCTTGTTAGACTTTAAGAAGAACAATTTTATGTCACAGGAGTTATTTAGAAGTTCAAGTAAATTAACAGCCCTACCCATGCCATTTCAATGTCTTCAACATCTCCTACTTCAAATGATAATGCTGCTTTCCTGCTGCAAAGACCTTGGCATTGCTGAAGCTTGCTCCGGTTGACTGGTTGATATTTCAAAGTTCCAGGAGTATCTACACTTAACCGCATTTCCACCATCTTCGTTTATCTTTACTCTCCTGCCTTGAACTTGTTTATTAATTGCTTTCAGCTAACTATTTCCACTTACCGCCCTGTAAAACACTTTTGATTTGTAGTCGTCACCCTTGTTTTGTATTTCATGTTTAAAATGTGTCTTTACTCGTGACCTTCAAAACATGACCATGATCTGGTCCAATAATGTCTTTTTTAAAATTAAAATTCGCAAATATTAACACTCATAGAAGTAGAATAAAGAAGTAGAGATTATAGGACACACTAGACACTGTCTAAATCAGTGGTTCTCAATCCGTGGAGAATCCCCCCTCCTCCCCCAGTCAGGAATTTTAGGGTTTCCAGGGGGGAGGGGGGAAATTAAGATTATTTCAAGGTCGCGTTAATACAAGAACAGATTACTTGATTTTGTTTTTCCCTTCATACTTTACGGTTCTGTACGTCTCACCCTTCTAAAACTCATTTTATAAAGTAAGTAGACCCACAAATCACGTTTTATGTGGACGTCTAGACTTGTTTTAGTATGTGCTGTGAAATGTAGCTTCCATTATTAAGTATACTGTGTAAAAAAAAGGGGTGGGGGGATTTTTAGGTAGGAAATACGAAAGGGGGGAATGACGTTCTGAAAATATGGTGAAAGGGGGGTGGGGGGGCTACGGGCCAAATTTTTAGGTAGGAAATATGAAAAAAAGGGGGGGGGGATGACGTTCTGAAAATATGATGAAAGGGGGCACGGACTAAAAAAAGGTTGAGAACCACTGGTCTAAATGGTCAATGATTCGAAGTATACTTGTTCCAACAGCGAGACGCTTTCGCCATTTAGAGGTGCCAGTTTCTAATCCCGCCTTTCAATTTGTATGTTATGTTGTGTGTCCTCACATCCCTACTTTTATATCTAAGAGCATCAATTAATAGTTTTGAATTTGTATACGAGCTGTCTTAGGTTCCCCTATATATACAGTTCTTCTATAATTATATCCTGCCTTTCGTCTGCTGCTAAACAGTTACATTTCTCCCATCCAGGCATATTTTACAGAGTATTTCCACATTCGATTGTCTTCCTTATACTATGGCGGTGTTAAAGTTTTTTTGGTTTTTTTTTCACATATCCTTTACATGACATTGCAGTCAACATCAGCATTTTTCAGCTGCTGTTGCTGTCTTGGCAAGTTTTACGTTCAGTAGTTTGCCATTGCTTTCTGAACGACCGGCTCACATACCTCCGTAAGTAATCAGCGCGACGCGACTCGATGCCGAATCTCGCGCAGCTGTGTTTCGTATGTGGATAAACGGGATAACAACCAACGAAGTCCTTAACTCCTTCGCCAGGGAGACGGCTTGTTAAAGTATAGTCAGTAAATAATTGGCTTTTACACTCATTAACTGATTCAGAGCCAAATAAAAAAGTGGGTTTGGATAAAAACATGGCGCACAATCAAATGAACAAGTATTATAATGTTCAGTTTCGTTCATTGAGCATTGAAACTTAGCGAGTTAACGCAAAACGAAACAAATAACACGATGACTCTTGTGTGGCGATATATCGACCTTCTGCCCAAATGGGAATTCACATTTGGCGATATAGTATTCTTCGGCACTGAATCTGTTAAGGTGCATTGGACATATGGTGCTGGAGCCATATTTTTGTAGACAAACCGGCACTGGATGGCTGATGTGGTCAGTGGCTCTCTGGCCGTCTTTACTTCCCAACACATTTTGAGCTGGGTCCGACCTGAGTGAAAGATCAATGTTAAAAATTAGAATCCGTGGAGATTTCAGTGCAGTAGAGTTGACACATCGTAGCAATAAGTGTTGAGACACAATAGAGTAGAGGCAACGCAATAGAGTAGAGGCCGCCCAATAGAGTAGAGGCCGCCCAATAGAGTAGAGGCAACGCAATAGAGTAGAGGCAACGCAATAGAGTAGAGGCAACGCAATAGAGTAGAGGCAACGCAATAGAGTAGAGGCAACGCAATAGAGTAGAGGCAACGCAATAGAGTAGAGGCAACGCAATAGAGTAGAGGCAACGCAATAGAGTAGAGGCAACGCAATAGAGTAGAGGCAACGCAATAGAGTAGAGGCAACGCAATAGAGTAGAGGCAACGCAATAGAGTAGAGGCAACGCAATAGACTAGAGGCAACGCAATAGAGTAGAGACGGCATTGCTGTAGAATTGAGACAACGCAATAAGTGTTGAGACACAATAGAGTAGAGGCAACGCAATAGAGTAGAGGCAACGCAATAGAGTAGAGGCAACGCAATAGAGTAGAGGCAACGCAATAGAGTAGAGGCAACGCAATAGAGTAGAGGCAACGCAATAGAGTAGAGACGGCATTGCTGTAGAGTTGAGACAAACGCAATAAGTGTTGAGACACAATAGAGTAGAGGCAACGCAATAGAGTAGAGGCAACGCATAGAGTAGAGGCAACGCAATAGAGTAGAGGACGCCCAATAGAGTAGAGACGGCATTGCTGTAGAGTTGAGACAACGCAATAAGTGTTGAGACACAATAGAGTAGAGGCAACGCAATAGAGTAGAGGCCGCCCAATAAGAGTAGAGACAACGCAATAGAGTAGAGGCATGCGCAATAGAGTAGAGGCAACGCAATAGAGTAGAGACGGCATTGCTGTTAGAGTTGAGACAACGCAATAAGTGTTGAGACACAATAGAGTAGAGCAACGCAATAGAGTAGAGGACAACGCAATAGAGTAGAGGCAACGCAATAGAGTAGAGGCCAGGCCAATAGAGTAGAGACGGCATTGCTGTAGAGTTGAGACAACGCAATAAGTGTTGAGACACAATAGAGTAGAGGCAACGCAATAGAGTAGAGGCCGCCCAATAGAGTAGAGACAACGCAATAGAGTAGAGGCAACGCATAGAGTAGAGGCAACGCAATAGAGTAGAGGCAAACGCAATAGAGTAGAGGCAACGCAATAGAGTAGAGACGGCATTTGATGTAGCGTTGAGGACCAACGCCAAAATAAGTGTTGAGACACATAGAGTAGAGGCAAAGCAATTAGAGTAGAGGCAACGCATAGAGTAGAGGCAACGCAAGAGAGTAGAGGTGCCGCCCCAATAGAGTAGAGGAAGGCATTGCTGTTAGAGTTTGAGACAACGCAATAACAAAAAAAAAAAAAGTTTTTTTGGGGTTGTGAGGTGGAAAAAAAACCACAATAGAGTAGAGGCAACGCAATAGAGTAGAGGCCGCCCAATAGAGTAGAGACAACGCAAATAGAGTAGAGGAACACGCAATTAGAGTGAGGCCGCCCAATTAGGAGGTAGAGGCACGCAATAGAGTAGAAGGCAAACGCAATAGGTAGAGGCAACGCAATAGAGTAGAGGCAAGCAATAGAGTAGAGGCAACGCAATAGTAGTGAGGGTCACAGCAATAGAGTAGAGGGCAAGGCAATAGGAGTAGAGACAACGCAAGTAGAGTAGAGGCAACGCAATAGAGTAGAGGCAACGCAATAGACTAGAGGCAACGCAATAGAGTAGAGACGGCATTGCTGTAGAGTTGAGACAACGCAATAAGTGTTGAGACACAATAGAGTAGAGGCAACGCAATAGAGTAGAGGCAACCGCAATAGAGTAGAGGCAACGCAATAGAGTAGAGGCCGCCCAATAGAGTAGAGACGGCATTGCTGTAGAGTTGAGACAACGCAATAAGTGTTGAGACACAATAGAGTAGAGGCAACGCAAATAGAGTAGAGGCCGCCAATAGAATAGAGACAACGCAATAGAGTAGAGGCAACGCAATAGAGTAGAGGCACGCAATAGAGTAGAGACGGCATTGCTGTAGAGTTGAGACAACGCAATAAGTGTTGAGACACAATAGAGTAGAGGCAACGCACATAGAGTAGAGGCAACGCAATAGAGTAGAGGCAACGCAATAGAGTAGAGGCCGCCAATAGAGTAGAGACGGCATTGCTGTAGAGTTGAGACAACGCAATAAGTGTTGAGACACAATAGAGTAGAGGCAACGCAATAGAGTAGAGGCCGCCCAATAGAGTAGAGACAACGCAATAGAGTAGAGGCAACGCAATAGAGTAGAGGCAACGCAATAGAGTAGAGGCAACGCAATAGAGTAGAGGCAACGCAATAGAGTAGAGACGGCATTGCTGTAGAGTTGAGACAACGCAATAAGTGTTGAGACACAATAGAGTAGAGGCAACGCAATAGAGTAGAGGCAACGCAATAGAGTAGAGGCAACGCAATAGAGTAGAGGCCGCCCAATAGAGTAGAGACGGCATTGCTGTAGAGTTGAGACAACGCAATAAGTGTTGAGACACAATAGAGTAGAGGCAACGCAATAGAGTAGAGGCCGCCCAATAGAGTAGAGACAACGCAATAGAGTAGAGGCAACGCAATAGAGTAGAGGCCGCCCAATAGAGTAGAGACAACGCAATAGAGCAGAGGCAACGCAATAGAGTAGAGGCCGCCCAATAGAGTAGAGACGGCATTGCTGTAGAGTTGAGACAACGCAATAAGTGTTGAGACACAATAGAGTAGAGGCAACGCAATAGAGTAGAGGCAACGCAATAGAGTAGAGGCAACGCAATAGAGTAGAGGCAACGCAATAGAGTAGAGGCAACGCAATAGAGTAGAGACGGCATTGCTGTAGAGTTGAGACAACGCAATAAGTGTTGAGACACAATAGAGTAGAGGCAACGCAATAGAGTAGAGGCAACGCAATAGAGTAGAGGCAACGCAATAGAGTAGAGGCCGCCCAATAGAGTAGAGACGGCATTGCTGTAGAGTTGAGACAACGCAATAAGTGTTGAGACACAATAGAGTAGAGGCAACGCAATAGAGTAGAGGCCGCCCAATAGAGTAGAGACAACGCAATAGAGTAGAGGCAACGCAATAGAGTAGAGGCCGCCCAATAGAGTAGAGACAACGCAATAGAGTAGAGGCAACGCAATAGAGTAGAGGCCGCCCAATAGAGTAGAGACAACGCAATAGAGTAGAGGCAACGCAATAGAGTAGAGGCAACGCAATAGAGTAGAGGCAACGCAATAGAGTAGAGGCCGCCCAATAGAGTAGAGACAGCATTGCTGTAGAGTTGAGACAACGCAATAAGTGTTGAGACGGCAACGCAACAGAGTAGAGACAGTGCAATAGAGTAGAGGCAGTGCAATAGAGTAGAGACAGTGCATTAGAGTAGAGACAGCGAAATAGAGCAGAGGCAGTGCAATAGAGTAGAGGCCGCGCAATAGAGTAGAGGCAGTGCAATAGAGTAGAGGCAGCGAAATAGAGTATAGGCAGCGAAATAGAGTAGAGGCCGTGCAACAGAGTAGAGGCAGCGAAATAAAGTAGAGGCAGCGAAATAGAGAAGAGGCAGCGAAATAGAGTAGAGGCAGTGAAATAGAGTAGAGGCAATGCAACAGCAAAATAGAGTAGAGGCAGTGCAATAGAGTAGAGACAGCGAAATAGAGTAGAGACAGCGAAATAGAGTAGAGACAGTGCAATAGAGTAGAGGCAGCGAAATAGAGTAGAGACAGTGCAATAGAGTAGAGGCAGTGCAATAGAGTAGAGGCAGTGCAACAGCGAAATAGAGTAGAGGCAGTGCAATAGAGTAGAGACAGCGAAATAGAGTAGAGGCAGTGCAATAGAGTAGAGACAGCAAAATAGAGTAGAGGCAGCGAAATAGAGTAGAGGCAGTGCAATAGAGTAGAGGCAGCGAAATAGAGTAGAGGCAGTGCAATAGAGTAGAGGCAGTGCAACAGCGAAATAGAGTAGAGGCAGTGCAATAGAGTAGAGACAGCGAAATAGAGTAGAGGCAGCGAAATAGAGTAGATGCAGTGCAATAGAGTAGAGGCAGTGCAACAGCGAAATAGTGTAGAGGCAGTGCAATAGAGTAGAGACAGCGAAATAGAGTAGAGGCAGCGAAATAGAGTAGAGGCAGTGCAATAAAATAGAGGCAGCGAAATAGAGTAGAGGCAGTGCAATAGAGTAGAGGCAGTGCAATAGAGTAGAGGCAGTGCAACAGCGAAATAGAGTAGAGGCAGTGCAGTAGAGTAGAGACAGCGAAATAGAGTAGAGACAGCGAAATATAGTAGAGGCAGCGAAATAGAGTAGAGGCAGTGCAATAGAGTAGAGGCAGTGCAACAGCGAAATAGAGTAGAGGCAGCGAAATAGAGTAGAGGCAGTGCAATAGACTAGAGGCAGTGCAATAGAGTAGAGGCAGTGCAACAGCGAAATAGAGTAGAAACAGCGAAATAGAGTAGATGCAGCGAAATAGAGTAGAGGCAGTGCAATAGAGTAGAGGCAGCGAAATAGAGTAGAGGCAGTGCAATAGAGTAGAGGCAGCGAAATAGAGTAGAGGCAGTGCAATATAGTAGAGACAGCGAAATAGAGTAGAGGCAGCGAAATAGAGTAGAGGCAGTGCAATAGAGTAGAGGCAGTGCAACAGTGCAATAGAGTAGAGGCAGTGCAATAGAGTAGAGACTGCGAAATAGAGTAGAGGCAGTGCAATAGAGTAGAGACAGCGAAATAGAGTACAGGCAGCGAAATAGACTAGAGGCAGTGCAATAGAGTAGAGACAGCGAAATAGAGTACAGGCAGCGAAATAGAGTAGAGACAGTGCAATAGAGTAGAGGCAGCGAAATAGAGTAGAGGCAGTGCAATAGAGTAGAGGCAGTGCAACAGCGAAATAGAGTAGAGGCAGTGCAATAGAGTAGAGACGGCAACATCAGTAGAGTACAGCCGGCAACGCAGCAAAGTAGAGACATCCAAGCAGTAATCCATGAGACGAGAGCATAGTAGAGTTGAGACGGTAACTCGGTATTGTTTAGACCGCAACGCCGAATAGCGGAGTCGGCACGGCAGTAGTGTTGAGACATCACCACCGGTTACACAGTCACGCATCATGATGCGTCATGTGCACAAACATCAACTGTATTTTATACACTTAACCAAATTACTCAAAACTTTTGAACTGCAATCACACAAGAAAATATATGCCATCTATCTGAAACAACCATATTTTGGGTTGAACTCTTCTGCCACTTCAGCAGTTTGCCATGCATTTCTGAGCCGCAGGACGGCAAGTTATCAAGTACTGCTTTACACACTGTACACCCCATTTAACAAGATACACATGATGTTTCAATTTGATAGTTATCTCCACGGTTGATTTTTTGAATGAATCTCAACGGAGGGGGGGGGGGGGGGGGGGAGGGGGTTGTTAACAGCTTTTTCATTTGTAATCAACTTTGAAAGTCATCTGTGTACAGGGAACTGCTGCAAATTGATTATGAACCCAGGTGGATTTTTTAAACGTATTATAATGTAGTCTGTACGGGTTGGATTTTGTTTCCATCTGTTAGAATTCCTTCCTTTTTCCTTGTTTGAATACCCGTTTTTGTAAGACAGTTAAAGAGAGAGGCAAAGAGAGAGAACGAACGAACTTAGAGAATTAAAGAGGGGGGGGGGGGGTGGTGGGAAGGGGAGACAGAGAAAGAATCAGAGAAAAGTAAGAGCGATAGAGAGTGAAAGAAAGAGACAAAAATAATGTGGAATATATGTATAGAGAGATGGAGAGAGATCGATAAAGACAGAAAGAGATACAGAAAGAGAGGTAGAGGGTAGAGAAGGAGAGAAAGATAGAGAACCAGGCAGGAGATAAAAATAGAGAGAGATATCGGAAGAGATAGAGAGGGAGAGAGATAGACAGAGTTAGAGAAAGGTGACAGGCACACACACACACACACACACACACACACACACACACACAGCAGGGGACAGAAGCAGCACAGCACGACGCATATAAGAGGGAGAGAGAGAAAGAATGAGAGAGAGAGAGAGAGAGAGAGAGAGAGAGAGAGAGAGAGAGAGAGAGAGAGAGAGGCGCGAAGATTAAGTTTCTTTCTGGACCGCCTCTGGAGCAAATTATACGTTCGCATTTGCATATATTTACGCTGAGCCGTGCACTTTGTGCTGTTTTCTTTCATCTCATCTCGTTTCTATCTTGTGTTTTCAAACCTAAAGTGTGAGGAATGCGCGCGCTTTTCCCAGAAAGTATCTTTTTTTATTTTTAAATCTATATGCATGTGTGGTCCGTATGTTTGTCTGTCTGGCATTAAATGCGTGTCCTTATTTTCTATTTCTTTGTCCTTATCTATATTTTTGTCAGTATGGTCTATATGATTGTCCGAATGGTTATATTTTTGTCCGCATGGTCTATATATTTCTCCGTATGGCCTATATGTTTTTCCGTATAGTCTATGTGTTTGTCTATATAATCTTTATGTTTTTCCCTCATGGCCTACATGTTTCTCCAGTATCGGTCTAAATGTTTCTCTCTATGGTCTATTTGTTTCTCTGTACAACCTTTATGTTTCTTGGTATTACCAGTATGTTTCTCTGTATGGTCTATTTGTTTCTCCTGTACAACCTTTATGTTCTCGGTATTACCAGTATGTTTCTCCGTATTGTCTATTTGTTTCTCCATATAGGTCTGTATGTTTGTCCACATGGTCTACATGTTTCTTTGTGTGACCAGTATAGTCTGTCTGTGTGTCTGTTTGATATAAACGTTTGCCTGTATAGTCTATTTGTTTAGCGGTTTGGCTTTATCTGTTAGTCTGTGTTATCATATATGTTTGTCTGTATGGATCTGTCTGTTTGTAGGTATGGGCTATATGTATGTCTGTATGATTTACATGTTTGTCTGCATTGTCAGTTTTTTTTTTTCTTCTTTGGTTATAGTCATTACCTCTAATTTTCATGTTTTATTCCTTACACGCTTCATTAGGCCATTTATAAATCTGTTTAGGAGTCAATCTTCTTCGATGTTTAGGATTTGTAGAGTTTCAGTATTTTTCTTCTCCGTATATGACAGAATTAGTAAATTACGAATAAAAGGTAAATGGACAAATATAACGATGATTAATGTACATGGACCTACTGAAGAGAAAGAAGATGACGTTAAAGAAGACTTTTAAAATGATTTGGAAGATGTCATAGAAGAAACCCCCAAACATGACATCCTGATTGTGCTGGGAGACTTCAATGCAAAAATAGGTAGAGAGCAAACTCATAAAAAAGTGGCCGGTATGGAAAGCCTACATACAACTGCAAATGATAATGGATGGAGAGTCATCAACCTGGCAGAAGCCAAAGGACTGCAGATTAGCAATATCAGACTACAAAGAAAGGATATACACAAACAAACTTGGAAATCATGTGTCAAGAGAACCTATAATCAAATAGATCACATTTTAATTAACAATAGAAATACATCAAACATACAACAAGTTAGAAGTTATAGAGGAGCTGAGTGCCACAGCGACCACTTCCTCGTTGGAGCAGAATTTAACATAAAACTTAAGAGAGCTTTCTATACTAAATTACAAAGATAACACCCAACATATAGCTGAGAAAAACTACAAGAAATTACAGTCAAAGAGAAATTTACAGATGAAATAAAATGTAAACTTGAAACTCTGCAAAACCCTTTGGAGGAAAGCGTTGACCAAACTTGGTTGAACATCAAGAACACAGTTCAATCTACCGCAGAAGAATGTCTCGGTGTGTTAACCACGCATAGAAAGAACAGATGGTTCAATAAAAAATGTGAAAAACCAGTCATTAGGAAAAAGAATGCCAGACATTTATGGTTAAATGACATCAACAACATCCAAAAGGAAGAGCAATATAGAAATGAATGTAAAGAGGCTACAAAAATAGTTCGACAGCAGAAGCGAGAATATAGGAGTAATATAATCAAAGATATGGAAACTAATCACCAGAAAAACGAATCCAGAAAGTTTTTTAAAGAACTGAAGTCAATGAAACGAGGGCACCAACACAACACATATGGTTTAAAAGACAAAAATGGGAATATGATAAATACCAATGAGGAAATGTGCAACACATGGAAAGAATATTTTGTTGAATTACTAAATTGTGAAGCTCCAAGTAACACTTTCCCACAGGAAGAGGTTCTAACATGCTGAACCACAAATTGAAGAACCTGACATTTGAAGAAATCCTATATGTAATCACACGACTTAAAAACAATAAGGCAACTGGGACTGATGGAATTGCTGCTGAATTTATAAAGGCAGGTGGCCATGCATTACATCTAAAGCTATACGAACTAATAATAAAAATCTGGAGGACAGAAGAATTACCTCATGACATGAAAGAGTCATGATTGATACCTATCTTTAAGAAAGGAGACAAGTTCCAATGTGAAAATTATAGAGGAATATCACTACTGTCCACAAGCTATAAGATACTATCCGCAGTACTACTAAATAGACTAAAACCATATTCAGAAGACATATTAGGTGACTACCAGGCGGGTTTTAGACAAAACAGATCAACAATAGATCAGATATTTATCTTACGACAAATAGCCGAGACAAATTGGGAATATAAAAGAGATCTCCATAACATGTTTGTGGATTTTAAAAAGGCTTATGATAGTGTCCATAAGAATAGTCTATGGAATGCTATGCAGGAATTTGGAATACCAAGGAAGTTAATCAACATGACCAGACTATGCATGGAAGATACTTATAATATAGTAAAATATAAAGGCAGGAAATCAGATCCTTTCCAAATAACATCTGGCTTGAAATAAGGTGATGCACTATCGCCGCCACTCTTCAATCTGGCTCCAGAGAAGTTGTAAGGAAGGTAAAGAATGAATGTTATATTGGAGGAACATCCAAGCTGCTTGGTTATGCAGATGATATAGATATTATAGGGAAAAATGAACAAAAGACATTGGAAATATTGACTCACTGAAAGGACAAAGCCCAACAGACGGGGCTGATTATCAACCAAGATAAGACAGAATATATGGTAATTTCAAGAGAAGGAATGGCTAAAAACTCTGGCCACATACAAATAGATAATATGACCATTAAAAGAACGGAAACATACAAATACCTGAGTACAATCTTCAACTGCTCCAACATCATAAGGGAAGAAATGCAAAGTAGAATCAATTCTGGAAATAAGATATACTATGCACTACAACATCTACTAAAATCAAATGCTCTATGTCGTAACACCAAAATCACAATATACAAAACACTGATCAGACCAGTTGTGCTGTATGGCTCTGAAACATGGAGTACAACGAAAGGAAACGAAGCCTTGTTATAAACCTTTGAGAACAAAGTTTTAAGACGCATCTTTGGACCCATTAGGGATACACAAAGTGGAGAGTGGAAAAGAAGAAGTAACAAAGACATTTATGATCTGTTTAAGTCCCCGCTAATCACTGGTATCATGAAGGCTAATAGACTACAATGGCTGGGGCATATAGAAAGAATGGAAGATAATAGGGAAACAAAACTCGCTTACACTCAGGAAATAAATACCGTAGACCCCGAGGTAGACCAAGAAGACGGTGGAGAGATAATATATATACAGACCTACAAGCACTTGGAATCAACGACTGGCAAGAGAAGGTCAACCAGAGAGACGAATGGAGACGGATTGTATCTGCAGCAAAGAACCTCAGTGGCTCGGAACGCTGAAGAAGAAGAAGAAGAAGAAGAAGAAGAAGAAGAAGAAGAAGAAGAAGAAGAAGAAGAAGAAGAAGAAGAAGAAGAAGAAGAAGAAGAAGAAGAAGAAGAAGAAGAAGAAGAAGAAGAAGAAGAAGAAGAAGAAGAAGAAGAAGAAGAAGAAGAAGAAGAAGAAGAAGAGGAAGAAGAAGAAGAAGAAGAAGAAGTATATGAGTTGTTGTTGGCACCTTGCCGTCTTGACAGACGATAGTTTGTTACATTGTGCTATAAAAAAGGCATAATAACTACAAACCATGGTGGTAGCGAATGTGACTGATCAGGCCAATTCGCGATGTAAATTTTTGTCCACAATGGATGCATGTGAACACATCGTCATTTTCACCACCACACACAATCTTATGTCTCACACGCTCGGTGTGTGACTTATCTACAATCATTTTCTCCTTTGTCTTTATTCCATTTCTGATGTTTGCCCTCCATGCAACACGTTCAGCGGCATCTTGCTCCCAATGTGCATTATCAGTACCTGTATCAATTATGTCCCGCTTACACACATCTTTATATCGTAGTAGAGGCCGACCCCGAGATCTCTTACCCATCTGTAATTCACCAAAGAACATCTCCTTTGGTATTCTACCATCATCCATCCTCATAACCTGTTCTATCCATCTAAGTCTACGAAGACCGAGCAAGGAACAAATCGTCACACAACTTGATCTTTCCAATACTTCAGTATTTGTGATTTTGCCTTACCACTTAATACCAAGAATTCTTCGCAGACACCGCATATGAAAGCTGTTTAAACGTTTCTCTTGATCTGAGTAGAGATGGTCACTGACCTTGCCTGACCGCATGGAATATCTGTCAAAGATGAAGACCACAATATAACTGACCTAGTGTGGGAGGCAAGGGAAAACCCTCAAGTTATTTTAGGAAGAATACGTTTACCAGCATGTTAGAAATGTTAAATGGAAGAGTGATATTTTAGAAAACTCCCACAGCTCTAGGACTGAATAAGCTGGCATAGCAGGAAGGGTCGGAGTCTGGAGGTTAGGGATTAGTGAACGCAGTTTCATAATTCCCCGATAAACGGAGTTAAGGGTTTATAATCTGCCATATTTGATTTGGAAGCAGATCGTTTTGCGTTGGTTTCAATGGTATGAATGTCGGCTGTTTAGAAACTCAACTCATCTCAGAAAACAATGGCAGACTAACAATGTTGCACGCCTTTTGCAGGAGGTTGTCATGAACCTCAGCAAGAGGTTGATTTAATTGGCAATTTTACGTTCAGTAGTTTGCCAATCCGGGCTCCGTGGCGAAAACTTGAACAGCAATAAATGTTCGTGTTGACTGAGAAGTCCTGTAAAGGATATGCAACTAATTACTTTTGTTTTCTTCTTCTTTCGTTCGCCTGAAATATGTTTATAACTGCAATGTTGTCTCTTGTATGAATCTAACAGTCTTTTTTAGTTCACTCAGCGGTCCATAAAGTTTATCTGCCATTGCTTTCTGAAGTCCAACTGACCTGTGTAGATGAACCCTGTTCCCCGCCGTTAACGCACTGGAAGTTTAAGCGCAATTGTATTAAGCTCCGCGACCAAGCTGATCTCTTATGGCAAACTACTGAACGTAAATCGCCTGATAGATCACAAACTGCTGATGGATGCAGGGGTTCATTTCAATGTCCTGTAAATGAAAGGAGTAGTGTTAAGAGGATGTTAACGAAATAACGACATACGCTGACATCAAATCAACCTAAACGATCATAAACTGTTTATTCCTGCGAGCACAGGAAAAAAAAAATCATACACTATTTATTCCTGCAAGCGTAGAAACGAAAACGCATAAACTGTTTATTCCAGCAAGCAAAGAAAATGTCGAAATGAGTATAATTTGAAGCTGAGCAGATTGCAAGCAGAGACAATGGTTCTCGTGTGAGATTATCAAATCACATAGCCAGAGATAGATATCCCTGTGGGAGTTTA
Source organism: Cepaea nemoralis (assembly GCA_014155875.1). Taxonomy (NCBI): domain Eukaryota; kingdom Metazoa; phylum Mollusca; class Gastropoda; order Stylommatophora; family Helicidae; genus Cepaea; species Cepaea nemoralis. Next base: position 217,351 of record JACEFZ010007579.1, on the reverse strand, counting down.
TTTATGCTGCATAGACGACATAGAGGGCAAGGGAAACAATCTTGAACAGGGGGTATAACCGGTAAGGCTGTCCCGGTCAACAAACGTCAGCAGAAGTCGGATGTATCGGCCGAAACGTGGAAATATAGAATCCCAGCTGTAAACTGACACAACGCAATTACGCCCGAAACAAACATAAAAATATTTAGCGAATGACGAAGAAGAAGAACAGTGTTTGATAAAACGGGATGGAAGGCTAATTTGGACGCATTATGATCGAAAATGGTAACATTAACTGTTCCTGGAATAATGGCTTACGTTTTTATTGGTTGCCTTTATTTTATTTTCCAGACTTCCACATTTACAACGGCGGTTTATGAGATGGCGTGCAATCCACAGCATGACATGAGCTTTTTTTCATGAAAAGTAGAGTGACCCATAGTCATATAAATGAAGGCCAGACAACTAAGCGGACAAACAATACCGGTCGATCAGTCCTACCTGGCACAGTTCGAAGCTTGCCAGCAGGCGATCAATGGATGCGACAAGGTGGAAGCAGCAAATATGCAAGGGTTAAGTAGGTAAGGAACCTACGACTGGTCTAGCAAACCGGTAGGTAATTTACATCCTAAAATTCTGTTCAAGATTCATGGAGGAAAGGCGCTAGTCACAGGCGCCGGAACTTCAATTACTTCTCCCCACGACGCCTAACGGCACAAATGGAAGAAAAACAAACACACAACAATGCCGGACATGTTGTTGTAGTTTAGTGGTGGTGCTACTGCTACTGCTGCTGTTAGGATCCTGTTTTGGAGTTCTTCATTGTTGCACAACTTGAATATTTCGAGACACTTGGAGACAGTTGATGACTTAGTTATAAACCGATGTCTGAATGTACAGAGCAACACATAATTAAATGGTTTGAACACTTTACTATAAATGGGACAAGATAAACTAGTGGACATAAAAACATTGAGATGCTAGGCCAGGGGGCGATTCAGGATGAGAAGGCTAGATAGAGAGAAAGAGATCATCATCATCAAGTGCCATGCCGACTGGCGTAGGCGTTCATGACTCTCCACATATCTTTGTCTTTGGTTTTCTGGATCAACTCTGCCGCTGATATTTCTCCATACCACCGTCGCAATCCATCTAGTATCATTTCTCTTGGTCTGCCTCTGCCTCTCTTCCCCTCGATCTTTCCAGTTGTCAAGATGTTCTCCAGCGCCTCTCTTCTCATCACATGACCAAAAAAACATGTTTGTCTCTTTCTTATTGTTGTATATAATGTTCTAGTTTCGCCAGCCTCTTTAAGGCATTCGTCGTTAGATACTTTGGCAGTCCAAGGAATTCGCAACATTCATCTAAGGAACCACATCTCAGTTGCTTCCAATCTCTTCCTAATTTGCTCATTTATATTCCAAGATTCACTGCCATACAGCAAAACAGGTTCTATATAGCACCTTAGCACTCTCTTTCTTACATTCAATGATAGCGACGTATTGCATAGGATATTCTTCATTTTCTGAAATGCAGCCTTTGCTTGCCCTATTCTGCTCTTGATCTCTGTTGTGCATCTTCCATCTGATGTTATAAATGTCCCTAGATATTTTAAACTATCCACGTGGTGAAGAATTTTCCCTTCTATCTCTATTTCACATTTGGGTGTCACCTGTTTCTTTGGTCGTCTCTGTGGCTCTGTCTCTGTGGCTAAGGGCTTGCGAACGCGGTTTGTGTGCCCGTATACCTGGGTTCGAAACACAGCAGTGCTGGTTTTTTTTCAAAAAAGGTATAGGAGCCGGTCGTTCAGAAAGCAATGGCAAACTACTGAACGTAAAATTTGCCCAGGAATCACGAACAGCGAAGATGCCGGGGTTGACTGCTACGTCCTGTGAAGGACATGCAACTTAATTTAATTTAATGTTTCTTTAATACCACCTTTGTTACTGATTTCTTGAGTGAAAGAGATACTGAAGAAATATAACATGACATTAGCACAAGCAACAAGACAATCATGAAACAGAAAATTACATCTACTTCCATTTGCGACGCTTCTCGGCAACATCTGTAAGCCAAAAGATGTAGAAGGCTTCTTCACTTCCAGCTAGACAAGCAATGCATGTGAGAGTATCCAGACAACATGGTGAATAGGCAGTCGAGCCGGTAATACCTTGGATAGCTGATTGTCTACGGGCACGGTTTCTTAGAGTATCTTCCCATGTTTGGACTTGTAAGATCCGGTTTCCACGACCAGTCTACTGAGTTGAGTGCATTGTTGCAACACTGAGCTGTGTGTTTCTTTCAAAATGCTTTTTGTTTGTGTCTATGCGGGATGGGTTATGAAGTGCAGATTCATAAAATGGCGAAAACTAGTTGTCGACACCTCGGCGGCTCCTACAATCGGTTACTGTAAGACCTCTCTCGATCAGGTATTTCCCTTAAAATTCCGAAAATTATTGGGTACTCATTTGAAAGCATATACCAACCACAGAAAGTAAACAACCCGTGCAGTGCAGAGAGAAAGAATTTATAATAAATCTGTCATTTTTTGTTTTCGTTGCATATTCCTTACGCCGGTCTCCATGGCATAGGCGTTAGCGACTTTCTCCGTAATCCCGTTTATCCACGTGAGCAAACGCAGCTGCGCGAGAATCGGTAGCGGTTCTCGTCGAGCCCGATATTTACGAGGTATGTGAACCGGCCGCTCAGAAAGCAATGGCAAACTACTGAGCGTAATCTTGCCAAGAAATCAACAACAGCGGTAAAAATGCGCGTATTGACAGCGATGTCCTGTAATAGGATATGCGGGAATAAAATATCCTTACAGGACGTTGTAGTCAACACCAGAATTTTTCAGCTGCTGTTGATGTACTAGGTAAGTTTTACGTTCAGTAGTTTGCCATTGCTTTCTGAACGACCTGCTCACATACCCCCGTAAGTTACCAGCGCGGTGCGAACCGCTGCCGATTCTCGCAACTGCTGTTTTCCCCACGTGGATATACGGGATTACAAACAATGTCGTTAACCTATTTGCCAGGTAATTACGACGGAGTAGATAAATGCTTCACATACTTGCAGTATCAGTGCCCAGGTGTGCTAGTTACATAGATACTGATACTGCTACATATTTATTAAGTATCTGCATGGCAAATGAGACTACGACCTCCAGCATGAGAATGGAGGTGGAAGCAGTAACAGTGGCATTCCGGTGGCTAGGGGAAGCCACTGCAACACACATTGTATTCATCATGGACTCATGGAATATGCTTAGTAGGGTGGGGAGCGGAACATTTCGTGTGGAATGGTTATTCTCGCTTCAGAGGTCACAGATTGTAAGAATTGTATGCATTATTTGCCCTGGTCATGCGGGAGTGCGGGAGGGGGGATGAACAGGCTGATATGCTGGCAGGGAATGCACCTCTTGGTGGTAGATTACCTATGGACAGGGGAGAGTTGGTCGAGCGCATATGGGACCAGATGGAGAAGGCGGGGAACAGATTGAGAACCTGCATGTGGAAAGAATGAGATTTCGGGGGTTCGGCAGGAGTTCTGGAAGATTGTCAAAACTGAGAAGAAAGACAAAGATAACTTTCAGTTAGATAGCGGTGGGAGCGATTAGTAGTATGACTCTTTGCTGGCTGTTGAACGAGGGGTAGGAGTGCACTGATGTCGGTTCTTAACTCAAATCACATCAAATAAAAACCAAATGTGTGTTTTTTATTACAGCCAAACTGTGATTTACCTACTCAAATCATATGATATATAAATCTAGGGTATGCAGCTGACAAGATGCAGGGAAACTTGCCGGAATAAACAAACTGTACAACCTATTGTTGATGACTTCTTTCTTCACAGGTTTGTTCCTAGTGTTTGTTTCTGTTGAGAACAAATCAGCGGATTGCCGAGTTATGTTTGCAGTGGCATTCGTCAACCCAAGCTATTCTCGGTGCTTCTGGAATCGGTTATTTGTCAACCTAGGTTATTCTCACTCCTTCAGGAATTGGTGATTTGTCAACCCAGGTTATTCTCACTCCTTCAGGAATTGGTCATTTGTCAACCCAAGTTATTCTCACTCCTTCAGGAATTGGTCATTTGTCAACCCAAGTTATTCTCACTCCTTCAGGAATTGGTCATTTGTCAATCAAGCTAGTTTCGATGTTTCTGGTATCAGTGATTTGTCAACCCAGATCATTCTCAGTCTTTCAGGAATCGGTCATTTGTCAGTCAAGCTATTTTCGCTGCTTCTGGAATCGGTATGAGTACCAGCGGTTCAGAAAGCAATGGGAACCTACTGGATTGCTGAGATTTGCCAAGAAATCGCAAACAGTCAATAATGCACAGGTTTACTGCGACTTTCTTAAAGGAAATACATTAACTTGTTTTTGTGATTTTCTAGGTAATTTGACGTTCACAAGTTTCCAATTGTTTTCTGAACACATAAATATCAACGCGGCCTCCCTAAGACATTAAAAACTTGCATAATATAGAAATGTAAACAAAAAATATCAGAATGAGTGAAAACGAAAACAGCAAGTAGACAACACTCCCAAAAGACCAGGTTACTAGAAAGCCTGCAAGTTAGCTTGAGGAGTAAGCGCCAGTGCTTCAGCGTAATGAAATGCAGACACATCGCTTCTCATTTCGGATAAGGAAATGCAGACCTGGCATGGCTCGGCCAGGAATGTCAAATATATCGTTAAAAAATTCGAATGGGAGGAAGGAATTGCGGGAAATTAACGTCTTCTGCGTGTTGTGTTGAGATTAGGTAAAATAAACCATGCAGAGCGAATAAAAAAATGTAGAAATACATGTCTTCCTCTTCTTCATCTTCTCGTCCTTCCCCTCGTCCTCCTCCTCTCCATTCTTCTTCTTCTTCTTCTTCTTCTTCTTCTTCTTCTTCTTCTTCTTCTTCTTCTTCTTCCTTCATTTACCTCAGTGAAGTGTTGGGTCGGAGGTGTAAAGTTATTTTATGCGCTCTTTCTAATGCTTTATGCAAGTTGGTACTAATTTCTCTGAGGTATTTCTTGATTCTATCACTCCATATTTTACGTGGTATTCCCCTTGCTCTGTATCCATTTTATTTCTTCAATGTGGCTCTTTGTGGCAGGTATTACCAAGGCATTCTTGTGAGAGCCGTCTCCCTGGCCGAGGCGTTAGCAGCTTTCTCCGTAACCCCGAATACTCTCGTGGTTGACGTGAGCGTACGAGAACTGGAAGCGGTTCGAGTCGCGCCAGTGACTTATGAGAGTATGGAGCCGGTTGCTCAGAAAGCAATGGCAAACTACTGAGCGTAATCTTGCCAAGAAATCAACAATCAGCTGAAAGATGCTGAAGTTGACAGCGATTTCCTGTAAAGGATATGCAAAAAAAAAAAACAACCTTCTTGTGAGATGGCTAGACCATGTTATCTGTTGTTCTTTAATGAAGTGTATGACAGGTTTCAGGCCTAGTTCTCTTCTAATTTCTACATTCCTAATTCTATCTCTCACGGTTACTTTCGCAGCTCTTCTACGGCATCACATCTTTGTTGTGATTTTGCAGTAAGCGTCCAAGTTTGACATAATGTGGCCAAACAATACTTATTCTGAGATTTGCTTCAGTAGAAACAGAATGCAGTAAGTGTCAATGTTTGAAATAATGTCGGTCAAACAATACTTATTCTGGGATTTGCTTTAGTAGAAACAGAATGCAGTAAGTGTCAATGTTTGAAATAATGTCGGTCAAACAATACTTATTCTGAGATTTACTTTAGTAGAAACAGAATGCAGTAAGTGTCAATGTTTGAAATAATGTCGGCCAAACAATACTTATTCTGAGATTTGCTTTAGCAGAAACAATGCAGTAAGCGTCCATTTTCGGCATAATGTCCGCCAAACAATACTTATTCTGAGATTTGCTTTAGTAGAAACAGAATGTCAAATAGACTAAAAGTTAATGATAGTACGTTCCATGTCCTTTACAGGACATGTCAATCAACCCCATTATTTACTGGCTGTTTGTGGATTACTAAGCAATTTTAATTCAGTAGATAAAAACAAAACTAGGTAAATCTATTCAGACGAGATATGTGAATTTCGGTTTTGAATTCTTAAAATTCACCCAGGTTTCCAAGTCGACCCAGGCTAAAATGAGCACCAGGAAATGTCTCGGGAAGAAAAGGCGCCAGGGGGATAATGACATCCCTGGGCGATTTGGCAGCAGGCCCCCTTGCGTTGGTTTTCATTAAATGGCATGAACGCAGGTCGCTCAAAGGCAAACTGCGGAACGTAATCGTGCTGAGAAAATCATAAACAGTCGAAAATACTAGGGTTGACTGCGACGTCCTGTAAAGCATATGCAACTAACTAACTAACTAACTAACTAACTAACTAAGTAGCTAACCAACTAACTAACTATCTAACTAAATAGCTAACTAACTAACCAACCAACTACCTACTTAACTAACTAACTAACTAACTAACTAACAGTATGTCTTGTGCACTTCCGGCGTCTTAGGTCCTTGACTATATTTTTAACGAGATCAGTTAAAAGTAAAGAAACCCATTTCATGTAATGAGGCGTTAGGGGATATGGTGCTAGTTCGTATATTTAGAGCAATTGATATATTCAGAACAATCGAAACTGGATTGTTGATGTGATTAACATCAAGGCAAACATTACTATTTAGGACATTTTATTTTCGCTGGCTTTTAATTTGAGCGTAGTTCAAGCTGCACTGATTTTTTTTTTTTCTGTGAGCTAGCTTTCGCTATTACCTGTGCCCCTCGCCATCAGTCGACCCACTCCGACTTAGAGGTACTTGTAATGTATATCCCCAAGTCAAGGACGAGAAGTGAACATGTTAGTCCAACAGACCGGTGTATGGGGTTGAAACCGCTACGTCAGCTTCAACACACCGGATGTTTAAGAACGAGCGCTTGTATCCATTCAGCGACGCTGGCGTCCAAACCCAGTGATAACCCGACAGGAAACGCGCTGACACTGAAAGTCCGGTTCTCTAGAACCAGCCAACGAAGGGATATGGTTCAGTATATTTATTCAGCATTACAAAAATAAAATATGCAGCAGACATCTGTTTATACAATAAGCTAGACGGCTGAGAAAGAAACAATGTTTTACTACATCCAGCAACAATATAAATCATTATAACAAGCTAGGGTGGAGAACAGCATGCCCGAATGGATAATGAGCGCTCATTCGTAAACATCCGGTGTGCAGATGCTGGGGTAGAGTGTTCAACCCCTACACGGTCAGTTGGATTAAATGTTGACTCCTCGTCCTTGACGTGGGGACGTAATTTACAAGTACCTCTGACGTCGGAGTGGGTTCGCCTGATGGCGAAGGACACTGTTGATAGGTAAAGCTAATCCATACGCAAAATTCAGTCCAGCACTATTATAAGTATTGTGTATATGGACTACGCTTCAGTTCAAAGCGAGTTAGCGCAAAAAGGGTACACTCTAAGTAAGCTGCAGGTGCGCTCTATGTATGTCGCTAAGACAGTACATTCAAGATACACGCTAATTACACTCAATGTGTACAACAGATAAACTTTTATATAACCTTTATATACACAATAGGTAAACACTATGTAAACAATAGGTACATTACCAGTACACAGTGGATACAGAGTAAGTACATTATATGTACAATAAAGGTACACAATAGGTAAACACTATGTAAACAATAGGTACATTACCAGTACACAGTGGATACAGAGTAAGTACATTATATGTACAATAAAGGTACACAATAGGTACATCTAAAAGTACACTCTCTGAAAGAAGTAAAGAGCTCAAGTTGTTAGGAAGTATAATATCATCAAATGGCAAATCAGAAAACGAGATAAAAAATAAATGTAATTAGGTAAACCAACACACTGGCCAAATGGCACCAATACTAAAGAACAAACAGGTATCGATTGATGCTAAAGAAGAACTCTACAATACAATCTTTCTACCAACTCTATACTACCAATGCCTAACCTGGATAATGACAGAAACAGAGACAAGAAAATAACAATAGAAATGAGATTCCTGAGAATATTATTCAATGTTTCAAGAAGAGAAAACTCAGAAATGAATAAATCAGGATTAAAATGGAGGTTATAGCAGTCCTAGATTTCATCAAAAATCAGTTAAATTGTTTGGCCATATAACTAGGCTGGTTACCAACTAACATTGTACCACAGCAAGAAATGATGTACAGACCAAATGAAACCAGAATAAGAGGCTGACCATGTAAATGATGGACGGAGGGAATAACAAAGTCCATGGAAATCACGATATATGAAGCCCATAAACGGGGACTCTCCCGCTGTTTATGCCTCACCTCGACACCGCAAGGCACAAGAGGAACATGATGAGATAGATGATGAATAGGTACACCCTTAGTTGTAACAGTACACATAATAGGTATGTAACAATTCATCCTAGGTATATAATAGGCCAGTGGTTCTCAACCTTTTTTGGCCCGTGACCCCCTTCACCATATTCTCAGTACGTCATCCCCCCCCCCCTTCCTTCTATTTCCTATCTAAAAATCCCCACCTCTACACAGTATACGTAAAAATGGAAGGTAAATTTAATAGCGTATACTAAAACAAGTCTAGACATTCACATAAAACATGATTTGTGGGTCTACTTACTTTATAAAATGAATTTTAGAAGGATGAGACGTACATAACTGTAAAGTATGAAGGGAAAAACAATATCAAGTAATCGGTTCTTGTATTAACGCGATCTTGAAATGGTCTTCATTCCCCCATTGGAAACCCTAAAATTCCCCCCTGGGGGGGGGGGGGGAGAGAGAAATACCCCACCGGTTGAGAACCACTGTAATAGGCAGTAAGTACACAAGATGTCACCCTTAAAGTTAAAGTTAGTTACATGTCCATTACAGGACGTAGTAGTCAACCCCAGCATTTCTTTGGCTGTTCGTGATTCATGGGTAAGTTTTTGTCATTGCCTTCTGAACGGCCGGCACCCATACCATTTCATAAAAAAACTGACACTGCTGTGTTTCGAACGCTAGTATTCGGGGTTATGAGCTGCTCCCGTAAATCCTTCGCCACGGAGGCGACTTTGTAAAATATACGATAGGTACACACTAGTGATACAATTTATTATCCTAGGTATATATTAGGCACATAATAAGTATACAATAGGTGCATAATAGGTAAAATTAAGGCCGCTGGCTAGTGTAGTCGCCGCAAACTCTACATGTTAGAGTTTTCTTTTTGTCCCTGACAGAAAAAACTCTACGTCTTACCGAGGATTCGAACCCGGGACTCCCAAAGGAGAATTCGGCGTTATAGCCACTCGGCCAGCCGCTGCTCCCTAAATACTAAATATACAATAGTTAAATCTATCTGCATTCTACAGACCACTTTAAATACACAATAGGGACACCCTATTAACACCAGTGGTAGAGAACTAAAACCACACAAATCACAAATTTAACATCTACCACACACTGAGCACAGACATGCTGTGAATACACAAGGGGCACATTAGGGAAACAGACATACACTTTATTCCTGCTGTGTCGCCTGCTGAAGAACTAGTTATTGTCAACCGAAACGTTTTGCTTGTGCCGGCCTCTTGCTGTGAAACATGAGGGATGCTAGCCTACAGACATTTTCCTGCATCAACTGATAGCGGGATGTAAATATGTCTTGTTTGTAGAAGGTGCTCCTTCCTGTGAAATTCTCTGGTTCTGAAGGTGAAGGAGTCTACATCGCGAATTATACAATCCATGTAATATATATATATATATATATATATATATATATATATATATATATATATATATATATATATAATGCTGCTGTTGTTGCCACCGCCGCCGCTTCTGCTACTGCTGCTACTACTACTACTACTACTACTACTACTACTACTACTACTACTACTACTACTACTACTACTACTACACTACTACTACTACTACTACTACTACACTACTACTACTACTACTATTACTACTACTACTACTACTACTACTACTATTACTACTACTACTACTACTATTACTACTACTACTACTACTACTACTACTACTACTACTAATACCACCATCATCACCACCACCACTACTACTACCACACAACAACAACAACTACTACTACTACTACTACTACTACTACTACTACTACTACTACTACTACTACTACTACTACTACTACTACTACTGCTACTACTACAACAACCACCACCACCACCACTACTACTTTACATACATTGGCACCTTGCCGTCTTGACAGACGATAGTTTGTGCTCTAAAAAGGCATAATAACTTTTACCTATGGCGGTAGCGAGTGTGACTGATAAGGCCAATTTGCGCTGTAAATGTCCGTTCACAGTGGGTGCATGTGAACACGTGGTCATTTCCACCATCATGCACCATCTTACGTCTCAAACGCTCGGTGTGTGACTTATCTGCAATAATTTTCTCCTTTGTCTTTATTCCATTTCTGATGTTTGCCCTCCATGCAACACGTTCAGCGGCGACTTGCTCCCAATGTGCCATCTTTAATGGTGGCAAACCCACAAGAGGTTGCCAAGCGCAGGGATAATAGTCTTTCATTTCCTCCTGCTGGAATTTCAATCTTTCCCAGTAGCGAATTCTTCACTGAAAAGCCCACACCGTGTTGCCTTTTTTCTGCCTGCCCTCTACCCTTCCAGAAAAAGGTGTAATTGTTTTCCCTGAGTGACCCTTCCTCAGCGAGGCGAGTCTCCTGCAGGCCAGCAATATCAATGTTAAGACGATTGAGTTCGGCATCAATCACAGCCGTTTTTCTCAAATCGTCAATATTGGTCAAGTCAGTGGAAAATCCTGGACACATGGTTCTCACGTTCCAGGTTGCAAACCGTAGCTTGAGGTTTCTATTTTTATTTTTGTTTGTGCCTGGTGCATTGGTTTTACAGCCTGCGATTCAGATTTTGTCCTAGCCCCAAGCACCCATTGAAGCAGGCAGGCTGTGGCGGATCAGCACCCAATTGGCCGGGGGCTGCCCAGCTTGAGGCGGGCGATAGCTGATCAGTGACACCTGTAGGTGTCTCCCACCGTCAGAGGCAACGCGTGGCGCCCCATGTCTACGCAACTGACAAGGACTTATAACCCGTAACAGTTGCCTCTCGCTTTGATTCCAAGACCGGTTAAGACCAGGGATGGAGTTATTGCCTCTCCATAGCACAAAGCCTGGGCTAAAATATAGAGATCATGTGTTGCCCATGCAGCATGATCCCTCTCTCGGCCTGCCTAGTTCACTCCAGAGGAAAGGTAACACCCCTACATCTGGAACAAGTCAAGCTGCAGAAGCTGCCGGATCAGCAAAGCAATGCTTTAACTGTCCGCCTGTCGGAGCTTCGATCCTAGACCAGCCGCCAACCAAGGCTTAGGGCCTGGTCTGCCATGCCATGACATTTTGTCTTTAGCTTGCATTTCCTCACACCAGGGTAAGGCTTGTACCATCCCAATTGCGCTCTTACGCCCGAAGCCGTTGGCACAATGTGGGGTGTCAGGTTTGGTAAGCGCAGCCCAACGTTCGGCGCTAACAGAAACCAGGTAGTACCGTCTACTGTTATACGGTAGCTCAGTCATATCTGACTAAGACCTGACCCCTCCAACCACACAATGTACACTAGAAATATGTCATATGACAGCTAATCACACAATGTACATTAGAAATATGTCATATGACAGCTAATCACACAATGTACATTAGAAATATGTCATATGACAGTCATTCACACAATGTACACTAGAAATATGTCATATGACAGTCATTCACACAATGTACACTAGAAATATGTCATATGACAGTCATTCACACAATGTACACTATAATGTCATATGACAGTCATTCACTCAATGTACACTATAATGTCATATGACAGTCATTAATACAATCTACAATGTCATATGACAGTCAGGTGCACAGTGCCATATGACAGTCTATCACACAATGTACAATGTCATATGACAGTCATTCACAGAATCTACAATACTCTCGATGGCACATCATATCTCTAATGAAATTCTGACAAGTATTTACCAAACCAGCACAAACAAACAAACAGAGCAATGTTGATCATGACTCCAACAGAACACTTGACAAACAAACAAATAAGGCAACATGACATTGACAACAGTACAGGGCTGGTAGTACAAACAAAGAAACGTACACACAACAATCGGTACAACAGCATGATGACAGCACACTGGTACAAAGATGTGACAAAATGGACATCAACAAAAGTACTACAAGGCCTGGCTGCATATTTTGTACATTATGCCTTGATGACACACACTAGCTCATTACATCATAATAATATGACACAAGCTCATTACGTCATAATAATATGACACTAGCTCATTACGTCATAATAAGATGACATTAGCTCAATACATCATAATAATATGACACTAGCTCATTACATCATAATAAGATGACATTAGCTCATTACATCATAATAAGATGACATTAGCTCATTACATCATAATAATATGACACTAGCTCAATACAACATAAGATGACACTAGCTCATTACATCATAATAATGTGACACAAGCTCATTACATCATAATAATATGACATTAGCTCAATACATCATAATAATATGACATTAGCTCATTCATTGGCACCTTGCCGTCTTGACAGACGATAGTTTGTGCTTTAAAAAGGCATAATAACTTTTAACTATGGCGGTAGCGAGTGTGACTGATAAGGCCAATTTGCGCTGTAAATGTCCGTTCACAGTGGGTGCATGTGAACACGTGGTCATTTCCACCATCATGCACCATCTTACGTCTCAAACGCTTGGTGTGTGACTTTTCTGCAATAATTTTCTCCTTTGACTTTATTCCATTTCTGATATTTGCCCTCCATGCAACACGTTCAGCGGCGACTTGCTCCCAATGTGCATTATCAATGCCTGTATCAATCATGTCCCGCTTACACACATCTTTTTATCGTAGTAGAGGCCCGACCCTGAGATCTCTTACCCATCTGTAATTCACCAAAAAAGATATCCTTTGGTATTCTACCATCATCCATCCTCCTAAGATGTCCTATCCATCTAAGTCTACGAAGACTGAGCATGGAATAAACTGTCACACAACCTGATCTTTCCAATACTTCAGTATTTGTGATTTTGTCTTGCCACTTAATACCAAGAATTCTTCGCAGGACACCGCATATGAAAGCTGTTTTAAGTTGTTCTCTTGGTGTGAGTAAGTTGTCCAGGTTTCACTGTCATAGAGAAGAGTACTAAGGACACAGGCTTGATAGACAAGGACTTTTGTTTTGGCAGTAAGCTTCCTGTTCTCCCAGACTCTTTTTCTTAACCTGTTCATTGTTGTTGCTGCCTTACCAATCCGGATGTTGATTTCCTGATCTAGGGATAATTTGCTATTTACCACTGATCCTAGATATGTAAAATGGTCTACTATCTCTAGTTCGGCGTTGTCAATAAAGATTGATGGTACCCCATGTGCACCTTGTGACATAATCTGTGTCTTCTTTTTGCTAATTGTTAAACCAAATTCAGAACAAGCATTGGAGAATGCAGATAGTAGACATTGCAATCCTTCCTCAGAGTGGGTCGTAACTGCAGCATCATCTGCAAAAAGCAACTCTCTGATCAGTACCCTCCTAATTTTGGTCTTAGCCTTCAATCTCTGAGCATTGTAGAGGCCGCCATCTGAGCGTGAGTGAATGTATATACCACCATCCTGATCATGAAATGCATATTTCAGTAGAAGTGAAAAGTATATTCCAAAGAGGGTGGGAGCTAGTACACAACCTTGCTTAACTCCACTCTTGATTTCAAATTCTTCAGAAGTTGCACCATCAAACTTGATTATACCCTTCATGCCTGTGTGGAACGATTCCACAATGGACAGAAGAGTTGGTGGGCAGCCAATCTTCTTTAGTGCCTTGAACAGACCCTCACGACTGACCAAATCAAATGCCTTTGTAAGGTCGATGAAGGCAATAAACAGTGGTTGATTCTGTTCACGGCATTTTTCTTGCATTTGTCGCAATGAGAATATCATATCAGTGGTAGACCGGTTCTGTCGAAAGCCACACTGTGATTCGGGGTAGACTTGATCTCCTAGGACTTGAAGTCTGCGCAGAACAATTCTGGCAAATACTTTTCCAACAATACACAGAAGTGAGATACCCCTATAGTTGTTGCAGTCGCTCCGATCGCCCTTGTTCTTGTACAGTGTTATGATGCTTGAATCTTTGAAATCCTGTGGGACTTGTCCTTCACGCCAGCATAGCTCTATTAGCTGGTGGATCTGTATAGAGAGTGTGTCTTGCCCACTCCTGATAACCTCTATTGGAATCCCATCCTTACCTGGAGCCTTGCCAGATGCAAGTTCATTTATAGCACACTTAACTTCTGTTATGGTGGGAAGTGTGTCCAGGTGGTCAAGAGTTGGTAGAGCCTCTATGGCGTTGAGGGCATCATCCGCTAGTTTGGTCTCACTTGAGTAAAGCTCCAAATAGTGCTCTACCCATCTGTCCATCTGCTGTTTCTTATCAGTGATGATTTCTCCAGTCAAGGTTTTCAATGGTGCACTTCTTTTGATCACTGGACCGCAGGCTTTCTTTATTCCTTCATACATGCCTCTTATGTCTCCCTTATCACTTGCGATTTGAATGGACTCACATAACTTGATCCAATAATCATTTGCACACTGCCTGGCAGCCTTTTGCACATCCTTCCTAGATTGCCTAAGCTCACTCAGAGTGTTACGCGTTGGTCTTTCCTTGTTGTGTACTACTACTACCACTACTACTACTACTACTACTACTACTACTACTACTACTACTACTACTACTACTACTACTACTACAACT
>JACEFZ010007579.1:125000-197500 GCA_014155875.1 Cepaea nemoralis | reverse complement strand
ATTTCGTTTCCCCGGGTCATTCCCGCACAAACCAGACAGGTTTGCAGACGGCATCCACTCAGCGAGTTTTCGGACATGTGCTTGTCGTTGCGCCCGTCAGAGCTTTTCCAGGCACAACAGACATTCGGAAAACTACCCAGTCAAAGCTGTTCCGAACAAGAGCGGCATTCGGAAACTAGGTAGTCAGAGCTGTTCCTAGCACGAGAGACATTCGGACGAGACATTTCACTCGGACGTAATTGCGTAGTGTCAATTTTTAGTTTGCCACCCGTAGGACGACACTTCCGACTTCAGCGGGCATTTTTTAATAATGAGGTTAGCCTTCCTCTGGTTTCGAGGCACGTTGGACTGTTGTGTTGTCGCTAACATCTCAGCTTGTCAAGATAGAACGATGAACGACATCGTGGTCGGCCCTCAAGGAAAGGCAGGGGCAGACCATGAGCATTCCCTCGCTATCCAAGGAGGCTTCCATAATTGCAGAGCCGGCACATATTGCTCTGTGACTGGGCTCACCCGAGGAGTTGCCACGTCCTGCTCATGGCTGCTTTAGTTCCTCACTTCCATGTGTTGGGCAACTCGTTTGCCACTGATCGCTCTAGCACACACCAGGGACGGTCAGACTGCAAGCGACACCCACTCGGTAAGCTTTTGCTTGTGACTTCGGACCACGCAATAGGTTCGCTCGCCGTGCGTTCCATTTTGCGTCGATGAGACGTTCTTCCACTTTTGTCTACCCTCTCTATGAGTTACATACAGTTTTCGCAGCCATTTTCTTCGACTGGGGCACTTTTTGACTTTTTTGTACTCGCTCACGAGGTAGGCTACTTGTGCTGCCGGCTCAGCACCTTACCTTCGTGCAGCGGTGAACGAGAAACGGCCTGGCCCTCTCATCCGGGAATATCTCATATCCCCCAGCTGAGAGCCTTCGAACTTGTATCAGACCTGGGCATGTAGCTTGCTCAGTATCACGCCTTTATTTTTCGAAAGGTGGGTATCGGCCCGGCTCTCAGGTCCGAGGGTTTGTGGCTTAGAGGCGTTCAGCCACAGCCCTCGACAGTGAGCCATTAGTGTTTTGTCCGGACCAAGAACTTCTGCCTTCGTGCGCCTGATTTAAATTTTAGACTGCTATCCTCAGTCTTACCTGCAGAGCAGCAGGTTGTGTCTCTCTTAGTCTGGTCCGTATCCCATAAGCTGTCCGATATGTAGTTTTTCGTCCATCAGCAAGCAAATGGGGTCGATGGGACACGCAAGCTCCCCCACCACGTCAAGGTGGAGACACATCAGGGGAGCCATCGACATTTGATATGGCAGACATTTGAAAGATGCGTCGCCGGCACGTAAGGCCATGCGATCAGCACAAAGTTATCCAGAGTCACCAGTTGGAACGCCGCGCCCCGCGAAGGGCAACGACGATTGGTTTTGAACTAATAAAAGCGCTCTTTCCGCGAGGGTCGGAGCTTGGTAAGCATGTATTAGCTCTAGAATTGCCACAGTTATCCAAGTAGGATCGTGTCATCTAAGGAACCTCGACTGATTTAATGAGCCATTCGAGGTTTCACCGTGAGACAGTGTGAACTTAGACATGCATGGCTTAATCTTTGAGACAAGCATATGACTACTGGCAGGATCAACCAGATATCTATCGGACAGACGGACTATTCACGCACACGCAAGCCAAGAGTAGCATCGCTAAAGCGCGCCCTCCCGGTACAAGGTGATACATGCAAAACCACTGGACGCCTACCGACGAGCTTTCAAGCTACGCCGGCAGGACTAACCGAAAAAAGCTATACCAGCTTACTGACTACAGGTCCACTACTCATCGAGAGAGAGTGGGCGCTTATCGAGACTTTGTCGAACGGTCGTACAAATTTTGCTCTTTTGCCCGCTCAAACCACGACCCTGGCTGCACGATGCGGTTACATTCTTGAAAAGCCTGCCTCGCTAACTCACGTTGGCTGGGAAGATCCCATTTTGGTGCACCTCACACAGCCATCCGAGACAACGAACTCTAGACGGGGAACTGATCTAGCGAACCAGACCAGCCCCACGGATTGTAGGATTCAATTATTTGTAGACAAACTCAACAATAACTGTACATTACATCTGTTGGACAAGACATCTACATGACAGTTTCTTGACAAAAGTGGGACATACATTCACAAGGAATTGTGTACACCAGCCATTGTACAAGACTTACATCATAAGAGATACTTGACAACATCTATACAAGACTTTTCGCAATATGTATAATCAACCACAGCACTTAAGACAGTCACCAGAGACAACACTTGACAGCAACTGTACAAGAAATTCACTGGGGACATGTACTTAAAATACTGGTTCAATAATACTGTTTATTGAGCTGATGGTGAGTCGAGAGATGATCCATGGTTCATCTTTCTGTCATGTCAACACCTCAACAGGTACATACAAAATGTACAAATATGCTAACATGCATGCAGATAAACATGATACCACACTCGGATCCCTCCTCCAACCAATACTCAAACTTTCCTCCTCCTCTCCTATCTAATCACCACTACACCATTGACTTTTATCCTTTCCTCTACTGTTAATGAGGGAAAACGAAGATAAGTCATAACCTGGGGCAAGCATAGGGACATTCTGCTCCACTGGTCTGTTTAATCCTTTTAGCACCTATGATGGGTGTTGGACAAGCTCAGGTTGCAGTTCTCCCCATGATGATTTTCCAAGTCAGACTAATTATCCCCTACTGTCACAGTTTGAAGAAAGGTTACAGCCCTGTCTTTCACTGGTGAGTTGACTGTTTATGAAGTTGAGACTTAGGGCTTTGTTCTACTTTTCCTGTAGAGGAAGATCTAAGATACAAATATGTCCCAGTCTTCTTTCTCCTCAGTCTATCTCACTTACTTTACAAGTCTTCATTCTGAAAACACTGTGTGAGCACCAGGCTGGAGATTAACTAAGATAAGTCCTAGCTAAACAATCCATTGTCCCAGTCATTTCACCAGACGTCTTGAATGAGGTTAACCACCATAGACTTGTTGTTTAGTTCTCAGATGTCATTGATAATTATGATCACTGAAGTCTTCAGAACCATTCCTTTTGAGAACAGAATTGGTTCTGGATTTAGGGACTACTGGTTAGTTGTCCCAGATGATATATGGAAGCCTCTCCTCCATCCTCCTGTTCTCTGTCAATATACAAAATGGCACAACATCTCTTTACATTTGTTAAAAGATGATGTTATCATACATTAACATACACAGATGGAGATGGGGAAGGTTAAGGGAGGATGTTGACCAAACACACCTCTCCTAGTTGATGATGTAGTGAATGTCACTGTGATGTACTGTGGTAATCACAAGACTATATGCTGAGACAGGGTAGCTTAAAACAATTACAAGCATTTATATGGTCTAAGTTCCACCATGTTTGAACCACAGTAGACCTGGGCACAAGGAGGCCCAGACACAGTACAGCAATCATTGTGACATAGCAACATGGGACAGGCATTGTGAAGGGAAATGGAAAATAGGCATTTACAACTGCAATCTGCATTATGTATTAACTAATGGCATTTACCCAATTAGCAGACCAGACATCCATTCCTATGGCTGTGATGTTGGTGCATGAATGTCCTATTCCATATACACTTACACAGCAATGCCAGACCTCACCCCTTTTTCACCAGACTTGTCTCACAGGTACATCATCATCATCATCATATGCTGTTTCCCCACTGAGTAATGTTCATGTCTACTACAGTCGGTAACAGAAGCTCAATTGCATAGCAATTGTTCTCATATGCACCAAAGCACATATGGATAAAACATGTTTAGTCCTTGTAAATTTGCATGAGCCATACATTATATTCAGCCAACTAAGACACAGGTTCACACACCTATTGTCCTTCTAGGAACTAGTTTATATGAACCAACCAACAGTAGAGGTACCAGTGTAATACTTCAGAGAGAAATTATATTAATTCTCTTGAGCATATAGCCACCAGGCATCACATGAACTTAGCAATTCTGGCGTGCCATCACCGTCCTGCTTACATATGGATATTGAAGCATCTTTCCTTCTACTAATGTGAGAGGCTACTTATCAACGCACCAGCTCATTCACTCCAACATTCTAAGCGTGTTACAAAGGAACTTGTACATGTTTACATCACCCATTCCAATTCAGACTGCCATATAACTCGCGAGAGCAAGGGTACAGTTGATTTAAGAATGAGTCATCCTAGGCATGAAGAATGCACAAGGGGTTTGGGTTTGCGAATTTGCATGAGTGTACTATACATTCATCAAGCATACGCAACCAGTCACAACAAGGGATTGATATGCACTTGGAGTATACAGCGTAGAAGACCTGTCAAGGTTGAAGAAGCAGTATTCAGAATACTGGCGCACAGAAGTTCTGTTTTTCACTTTCACACTTTCTTCACAAAATACTCATATATTCTTCTCTTTCGTTCACCAGGCATAATCACACATTAAAGTATGTTTTAAAGTGGTACCTGGTATTCCAGAGAACAATATATTATAGAATCTTTAAGGGCATTGTTGGGTCATCACATCACACTAGCGACCGCTCCGGATGGAATCTTGGCTCGAACTGCCAAATTTTCAAAGGTGGCCTAGCAAACAGCGCGGGCTGCCACCTACTAACCAATGAAAAGACAAGCGCATATACCGCTGCCCTCCTCCAACTCGTTCTGGAACATTCGATCTAAGAATAGCCCTTCTATCTGGGATGGTCCCCGTTCAGACTTAAAGTATTTTTATGAATGTGTCGGGCTGGGAATGGGGGGTTCTGATCCATCATGTTACTGTGCCCTAGGCACAAACCCACATGGGTGCACCCTACTGCCCCGGGCCCCCGATCCTCCACTGACTGCTGGTATGTTCAATATTATGCAAAAAATAACAAAGAAAAACAGTTGTGAAATGTAAACACATATGTTTGTACTACTATCACTCATATAAAACCTACAATAAGGTATTTTTGTATTAAAATTAATAGTTAATTCATTTTGTAATAATAGTAGACAAAAATACTGTAACTTTTTTGATAGATAAGAAAGTCAGAGAGAGCACACATTTACATTTTAAAGTTCTTTTTTCTAGATTTAAGTCTGGCAAAGTTTTTGAGTACATCATCAAAGTTAATTTTGCGCAACAAGTCTGCCTCAATCATCAGCAAAGATAAGGAATCAAGCCTTCCTTGTTTCATTGTCGATCTACTTGGATTTTTCTGTACGTTTCAACTGAGAAAAAGAGCGCTCAGTTGAACAGTTCGTAACCATTAATGTTAAAAATATGCGCAAGCCGATTTCTACATTTGGAAAAGCACACTCGATGTTGTCTCTAACTATTACTTTGTAGAGTTCTGCATGACTGAACGTGTTGTTGTCAGATTTTGATGCACGAAACTTGTGGTGAATATATGAGTGGAACTGTTGTAGTTCAGTATATAAATTATTGTTCAGATCTTCAGGATAAGCATTTATTAGTCCTTCACAACACTGAGATGTTTGTGGTACATCGACCAAACAAGAAAATCGAACTGCTAGATCATTATATACCTGTCCTCGTCTACTCAACTCTGTCTCAAGTTTGTCAACAATGGTGTAGAAAGCAGATATACGAAATTTGTCTCTGGCATTCTGAGATACCTCAGGGGCATTACCATCAATGACCACTGTCTTTCGTTTACAATTACGGGTCAAAGTTGACTATAATCCACACCTGGTGTTATTTCTTTTGCAGCTTCTTCAAATCTTTCAAATTCATTCCTAGATTCATGCAATTGATACAAATCAGCACACGTTTTCAAGTTCACGTGCTCACTTTCATTTTGTAGAGCTTGACTGACCCTGTGAAAATGTTGTAACACTTTTTCCCAAAAGACAAGCATGAAAGCAAATTCTAATTCTTGCATCTTCTTTGCAATGTTTTCTGCTTCTCTTCTGGTGTCCCCCTTCTGTGACTGGTCTTCTTGTAAACATTCTAACGCTTCTATAACCTGAGGATGAGACATTAGAATGGCTTCAGTTGCAACAGCATGTGCTTCCCATCTAGTATCGGAAAGGGACTTTACCAATTTTTCATTCACATGGCATCCTTTCAGAATCTTCCCTCTTTTTGTTGAAGCTGAGAAAAAAGTATAGATCAGTTGCACTGTAAGGAAGAAGTTTACTGCCTCTAAACAAGAGTCAACCTACTGCTTACCAGATTTAGTGAATGGGCAGCACAGGGTATGTATATAGCAAACTCATTTTCTTCTAGAATTTTTTTCTGCATGCTCATGTAACACCCAGACATATTAGCTGCGTTGTCGTAGGACTGACCTCTGCATTTCGAAAAATCAATATTGCAAGCTTCACGTAAGTACTGCAACACTTGCTTATCCGTACCTTCACCGGCGTGACTTTGCAGCTCCAAGAAAGTCAAAAAGCGCTCAATGGGCTCTCCATCTACCACATATCGAAGAACAACGCTTAACTGATCTATATGTGAAATATCAGGTGTTGAGTCTACTGACAAGCTGAAATAACCGGAAGCCTTTACTTCATCTACAATTACTACATGGACTTTTTGGGACATAATTTCAATCAGTTCTTCACATATAGTTTTGGATAAATAAGAAGGATTTCCTTTTCCAGAATTTCCATATTTCGCAATGTGTGATGCTAAAAATGGATCAAACTGACTGACCAACTCCAGCAATCCTAGATAATTTCCATTTTGTAAAGATCCAAATTTTTCATTTGTCCCTCTAAAAGCCAGACTATGCTCAGCTATAGTACAAATAACCGCTACTGCTCGCCTCAAAACATGTTCCCAGTAAATGTACTCTTCATGTATTTGCTCTTCTAGCTTTTGTAGTAGACCCGAGCTTTGTCTACGAGCTAGGTATGTTAACATGCAGTCTTTATGAGTAGCGCTTTGTTCATGATTATCAACTTGAATGTTATTTTTCCAGTCACTGAACCCATTTTTATCAGCCAAACTTGTGGAACCTTTAGACGCAAAAAGTTTACAAACAAAGCAGTACACAGATCCTGTGGATGGTGAATACAATAACCATTCTCTCCTGTACTGCTCACCATTTGCTTTTGTGCCATAGAAGCGTTTTTGAGAACAATATCTTGTTATTTTTCCTTCAGCATAAATACATCCAGATTTATCAAAGGGACCATAATGATGCTGACAGTTAGTGGGCCCACAGTCAACCCAGTAAGCCACATCATCAGCCGAGAAGTCAATCCACAGTCCTGGATCTACTGCTTGATTTATTTTATCATTTTCATCTTTATCATCATCTTCAGCAGACTGAAGTGGGTCACCACAAATTTCATTTTCAAGCACTAATGCAGTGTCTGAATTTGCAGACCAGCCTATAGTAGACTTATCAAGAGGGTTGATAGTGTCAGTAAAATCCTGTTCCACCTGTTGCTTAACCGAAACTAATTAATTCGTTAATTTTCTGCTCTTAGCTTTTACAACTGAAACAGTATGCTCTTTTTGTTTAGCTAGTTTTCTCTTTTGTGCACCACTTAACTGAACACATTTCATCTTGGGGTCTGAATCTGAAAAAAGGTATGTGAAAAGCTGTACATGAAAAATGAATAAATAATATAATCAATATAAGTGGGTATGCTAAGGTATCATTTTCCAATTATTCATAATTACATTTTTTTAAACGAAAATGTATTTACATAAATATTAGAAAATTATGCAAAATAAGGCTAAGGAATAATATACTTAGGCCCCTATCAATAATTGCTTTATCAAAATCGATAAAAGCACATTTAAAGCGCAGTAATGAACTCCTTCAACACTAACTACCAATAGACGTGTGTGTGTGTGTGTGTGTGTGTGTGTGTGTGTGTGTGTGTGTGTGTGTGTGTGTGTGTGTGTGTGTGTGTGTGTGTGTGTGTGTGTGTGTGTGTGTGTGTGTGTGTGTGTGTGTGTGTGTGTGTGTGTGTGTGTGTGTGTGTGTGTGGTGTGTGTGTGTGTGTGTGTGTGTGTGTGTGTGTGTGTGTGTGTGTGTGTGTGTGTGTGTGTGTGTGTGTGTGTGTGTGTGTGTGTGTGTGTGTGTGTGTGTGTGTGTGTGTGTGTGTGTGTGTGTGTGTGTGTGTGTGTGTGTGTGTGTGTGTGTGTGTGTGTGTGTGTGTGTGTGTGTGTGTGTGTGTGTGTGTGTGTGTGTGTGTGTGTGTGGTGTGTGTGTGTGTGTGTGTGTGTGTGTGTGTGTGTGTGTGTGTGTGTGTGTGTGTGTGTGTGGGTGTGTGTGTGTGTGTGTGTGTGTGTGTGTGTGTGTGTGTGTGTGTGTGTGTGTGTGTGTGTGTGTGTGTGTGTGTGTGTGTGTGTGTGTGTGTGTGTGTGTGTGTGTGTGTGTGTGTGTGTGTGTGTGTGTGTGTGTGTGTGTGTGTGTGTGTGTGTGTGTGTGTGTGTGGTGTGTGTGTGTGTGTGTGTGTGTGTGTGTGTGTGGTGTGTGTGTGTGTGTGTGTGTGTGTGTGTGTGTGTGTGGTGTGTGTGTGTGTGTGTGTGTGTGTGTGTGGTGTGTGTGTGTGTGTGTGGTGTGTGTGTGTGTGTGTGTGTGTGTGTGTGTGTGTGTGTGTGTGTGTGTGTGTGTGTGTGTGTGTGTGTGTGTGTGTGTGTGTGGTGTGTGTGTGTGTGTGTGTGTGTGTGTGTGTGTGTGTGTGTGTGTGTGTGTGTGTGTGTGTGTGTGTGTGTGTGTGTGTGTGTGTGTGTGTGTGTGTGTGTGTGTGTGTGTGTGTGTGTGTGTGTGTGTGTGTGTGTGTGTGTGTGTGTGTGTGTGTGTGTGTGTGTGTGTGTGTGTGGTGTGTGTGTGTGTGTGTGTGTGTGTGTGTGTGTGTGTGTGTGTGTGTGTGTGTGTGTGTGTGTGTGTGTGGTGTGTGTGTGTGTGTGTGTGTGTGTGTGTGTGTGTGTGTGTGTGTGTGTGTGTGTGTGTGTGTGTGTGTGTGTGTGTGTGTGTGTGTGTGTGTGTGTGTGTGTGTGTGTGTGTGTGTGTGTGTGTGTGTGTGTGTGTGTATTAGATTTTTTAGAATTAAAAACCCTTAGATTAAAACGAAAACGAAAGTTGATTTACTTGGTTATTAGGGATTTGAAATTTAAGTATTGAGCACAACCCACTACTGGCAACGCTGATCGTATTCTGGTATGAACCTAAAGCCTATCCACGTCAATATGGAAGCACTATACTCGAGTTTCGCCCTCGTTTGAGCTCGTCAGTAGTGCATATCCCTGACCGAATCCGGAAACAAGCCCCGGATCACTGGCGTGTGAAGCGGGTGCGTAACCACGCGGCACACGTTGGACACACAGCCAAATTATCATAACATAATATTACAACGTCACCCATCGTAGGTTATGCTCAAGATTGCCCAATCGCCGCGACTGACGTCCGTCAATCGATGTGGACCCGAAACGATCAGGACTTCTCAATGGCAAGGAACACCAGTCCTCCTACATCCAATGAGCAATAATCAAATTGATTTACTTGGTTATTCGGGATTTGAAAACGAAAGTAAAAAGTGTAACCATTAACCTTACCTTGGGATGTGACATCCTTCACCTACACACATCTCCCCACCCACCACACATATCCCACACACGTCCCCCACCCACATACACAGGCACACATGCATGCACCCACCAACCCACGCATATCCCCCACCTACACACATTGCCCCACCGACATACACATCTTCCACCCATCCCATAACCCACCAACACTCACTCATCTACATATCCTCCAACACCCACCCACACACTCCCAACCACCCAGCCAAACACACATCCCCCAACCACACATCCCCCACCCACATACACATCTCCCCGCCAACACACACATCCCACACCTACCCACACACAAAACCCGCACCCGCCCAGACATCCCCACTTACACACAACCTCCATTACACACATCCCCACCCACACAATCTCTCCCCACCCACTCACACCCTCGCATCCACCCACACACACACACATCCCCCACCCTATGCGCCAACCTACACACACTCACCACCCCCACACATCCTCCACCAACCCTCCCCTAATCACCTATCACCCAACCACACATCCCTCAACCACATATCCCCCACCAAGACACCCAAAACACACGCATACATCCCACCCACACACACACACATCTCCCCACCTTTACACATATCCCCCACTCACACATCCCCATCCACCAACACATCCCCCATCCACAAGAACACACCTCCCACCCACACACACCCCACCACCCACACATACCCCACTTCAGAGTCCAACTCCCAACAGATCCCTGAGACAGGACAAGGACTAGCGTACGACAGGACAGTACGTACAGGGACAGACAGGACGACATGGGTTAACCCCGTAGACAGCTACCAGCGACGGACTGACTAACCCCTAGGCGAAGAACAGGACAAGGTGATACTGAGACGCATTCCCCACCACAGAGGACTTGAGATACACGCAGTCATACACCATATGATAGGAGACTTAGGGCGCAAGCTTGGGCAGACTGGACTGGGCATTGAATGTGGACGGTTGTGTTTGGACATTTGTTGAGCCAGTGAACAGCTGACAGAAATGATTGCTAGTTCGAGGTGCGTGCATCTGATATAGTTAGTGGGTGCGATAGCGGCGAGAGCGATTATATATTTACATGGCTAAATGATATTTGTGATATTATATACCTATTGAATTGCATTTTCTCAATTAAGTCTATGAATCTGTTTACCGACTTCGACTCATGTGTCTTAGCATGTAAATAACCTGCCAGGGCACAGAAAAATTCATGAACCAGGACCCTAACACCCACCCACACAAATCCTCCACCACACACATACCTCCCCACCCACACACACATCATCCACACATACACTCATCCCCACACACATCCCCTACTCACGTAATCATTCCTCAACCACTACTACCCACACATCCCCTAACCACACATCCCTAACCCACCCATCAGCACATACATCTCCCATCTACCCACCCACATTCACACACCCCAACAACCCAGCCAAGCATACATTCTCCACCGACCCTTCCCCAATCACCCCAATCAACCACAAATCCCTTAACCATACATTCCACACCACGCACACCCCCACCCACAGACATATATCCCCACCCACAAGCACATCTCCCCACCCATACACATATACCCCCACACACATCCCACCCACCTACACATCCTCCATCCACAAACACACATCTTCCAACTATACACACCCACCCACCCACACAAATCACCACCGCACACATCTCCCCACCCACACACACAC
This sequence comes from Cepaea nemoralis, assembly GCA_014155875.1. NCBI lineage: Eukaryota > Metazoa > Mollusca > Gastropoda > Stylommatophora > Helicidae > Cepaea > Cepaea nemoralis. The sequence goes on along the minus strand of JACEFZ010007579.1, from coordinate 186,195 downwards.
ATCCCCCACCCACACATCCCCCAACCATCCATCAGCACATACATCTCCCATCTACCCACCCACATTCACACACGCCAACAACCCAGCCAAACACACATCCCCCACCCTCACACACATCCTTCACACACCTACACATCCAATGCCCAACCACATCTCCCTCACCCACCCACTCACATATCCCCCGCCCACACAACACCTCACCCATATACACACCCCCACCCACACAAACATCTACCACACACATTCCCACCAACACATCCCTCACCCACAAACACATCCACCCCCACCCACCCACTCACATATCCCCCACCCACACAACACCTCACCCATATACACACCCCCACCCACACAAACATCTACCACACACATTCCCATCAACACATCCCTCACCCACAAACACATCTCCTCACACACCTCCCACCCACCCTCATCTACAAACACCCTCATCACCCACACATACATCCTCCACCCATCTACACTTACCCCACCCATACTCACCCCCACTCACACAGACATATCCCCCACAAACACACACACATTCCCTCACCCATCCCCACACACATCACACACCCATCCCCCAACATAAAATATCCCCACACACACCCATTCACCCACACATCCCTCAACCACCCACCTATCCACACACCCACACACACACACATGCTGCACCTACACAATCCTCACCCACCAACCTCCACATATTTCCAACCATCCACCCAAACATCCCCATCTCACATACACCCTTCACCCACACCCACCCACACACACACACACACACACACACACTCTCTCTCCCACGACACATCACTTCACCCACCCATTCATTCCCCATCCACCCACACACATACCCCCACACACACAATCTTGCACACACACACACACACATACTCTCTCTCTCACTCACACTCATTAGTTCTCTCACTCACTCTACAGTAATATGCATGTGTTCATATTATACATGATAAATCAAGTGGCATACTGGCATACAAAATGATAATATGAAAGATGAGAATACACAAACAAATATGAATAGCATGTCACATGACTGCATGATTTAAACTCTCTCTCTCTCTCTCTCTCTCTCTCTCTCTCTCACACACACACACACACACACACACACACACACAAACACACATAAGCATGTGCGCGCACATACACTCCATTCTCCCACTGTCTCACTCTGGCTCTGTCTCTGTCTCTGTCTCTGTGTCTCTATTTATATCTCTCGTTCTCTCTCTCTCGCTCTCTCGCTCACGCTCACTATTCCCCTCATTCACTCACCCTCTCCATCTTTCATTAACTCTATATCTCACTCTTTTTCACTCTCACTCACACACAGACAGACAAACACCCCCTCACTATCAATTACAAACTGTCTCGCAAACAATGCATGGATTCACACATACACACACAAGCATGTACACAAACATACGAGCATACACACACAACATACACACGCCAATACATACATATACTCACGCACATATACACATACACACATCCACATCCATACACACACATACACACAGAACACAAATATACACTCCCTCCCATACACTGTATGCATACACACATACACACACAAGCATATACACATACATGCACGAACATACACACACTACACACGCACATGCACACATATACACACGCACATAATATAAATACACATGTACGCACACATAAACACACATACAAACCTACTCACACATACACACACAAAAACACACACATACACCCATTCACCAACACACCCTTCACCCACCCACCTACACACACATAGACACACATAAAAACACCCACCCATCCACCCATAAACATACTCACAAATACACGCTGCCTCACATAATAACTAAAACTAATATGAATAAACTCCCACGCTTTACACACACACATATAAACTGACAACTATCGTGAGCATCCTCACAAGAACATTCACAATTGAAAAAAAAATGGAAAATGGCGAATGAAAATATGTTATGCATTGTGTAATGTAAAAAGAGAAAGAAAAACATAGCAAGAAAAATGGTGAAGCAATTCAGTAAGGTAATTCCTGGAATTGACATAAACATGATGAAATAAGCAGTGCATGTTAAATTCAAGTGGCAGTAAACATGCTACAATGAAAGATGAGGATACAGAAAGAATATGGCATAGCATGTCGCATGACATTTCGGTGAGTAGGTAGATAGATAGATAGACATAATGATAGATAGAGAGATTTACATATGGATGATTAGACGAATGGATAGACAGACAGATAGATAGACATAAAGACAGAGGCACAGACAGCCACACATATAGAGACAGATAGAGATGCAGGTAGACAGGCAGGGAGATAGATAGACATATAAGCAGTTGGATAGACAGATAGACAGAAACGCAAGCAAGTGGGTAGTCAGATAGATGTGTAGGTAGACAGACAAGAACGTTGGTGCACACAACAGAGCAACATAAGAAAAAAAGTAATAAAAGCGTCCCCACAACTCTACCCAATCTATTTCGAAGTCTGGAATCTTCATCATCACGTGCTACAAGTCGTAAACCTGGCGAGACAGATAATCACTACAAACGCGTTATTTAGCAGGCAGCTGCGAGTTACGTAGTGTTTGCCGAAAATATGATCCCACACGTCAAAATACAGACATATGAAGACAGTTTAATGAGCTTCTGTCGAGCTGATGGTCTGAAAAATTATCATATTTTCCCTAAATGTGAGACGAGGTTCTTCTAGTTTAGTAGGTTTAGGGGAATTGGGCTTTGATGTTTTCTGCATTTGATAAAGACAAATGTGTTTTAATAAAAACAAACGAATGTGAAATTCACCGGAAATTACGCTTGGTCTTATATTTTCTAGGGGGTAACGAAGTGCAATTATTTGTCCATCACAGGTCGTGAAGACCTCTGCTTCTTGGTGGTCTTCTTTGGTAGATCGAAGATGACTTTTAAGTCCGGAGATGAGGTGACTTGTAAGTGCTGAGAAGACTTGTAAGTCTGGAGATGACTTTTAAGAGGAGGAAGAGGAATAAGAAGACGCTATGACTTGAAATTGTTGAGTGTAAAAAGAGCGGTCTGTAGCGCAGTCAACATATTACACGTTGTCTTCTGTCACTTGCAAGCTATAACAAAAATGTTAGATTATTTACTACGATGTATGAGCAAGTCCTACAAGAGACAAATGAAAACCGTAAACTGATTAGAGACATGGTCGAGACAAGAACAAAGATCTGAACCACAACTTTGATGACCGTGTGGGATGGCGAAACATGACCGCCCATGCTTATCCGCATGGTACATGATGATGATGTTTCGCAGATAGGCTGCCGGGAAACGAACAGAAGACAACGTCTCAGCGGAGAAAATGTAGCTTTACATGTGATCCCTGCACAATTTTCCTTTCCATTCCATTCCCATCCAGTTATCCTTTACACCGATGTCGTTCAACATCAGAAGAGAGGTCGTTTAGTAAGTATTTGGACTTTGTCGGGGTAACCAGCGACAAAGATTGTTAAGTTCAGTAACTACTCCAAAGTTAATAGTATACACCTGACACTTGATGGTGGAATGTGCTAGAATCAGCAATTTTATCTCGCTTTCTTCTTCTTCTTTTTTCCAAAATGTTATCGGATCAGTTGAATTCAGTGCAGTAATTGTAATGATATCTGTGGTGAAAGAACGGGGGGAAAACTTTGAAATTCATCGTTGATTGTCATGTGTGTTTTTTGTTTGTTTGTGGCGTTGAAGTTAATTATTTGTTGAGTAATTAATGTAGTCATCACACATGCATCACCGACTTCCTTTGTTCTTCTTTCTGAACATTTGCTGAAAAACCTTGGTCTGGGCAATGACTGGCCGCATAGGTAAATCACCTCTGTCCAAAACTTTGTAATAACCAGCCCGGATAACATCGATGACTGGTGCATTGTCGGTCTGCTGATTCAGATATCTGGCTCTAGATTACTGGTGCCTTCTCTCTGTCTGTTGGTCCATGTATCTGGCTCTAGATTACTGGTGCCTTCTCTCTGTCTGTTGGTCCAGGTATCTGGCTCTAGATGACTGGTGCTGACTCTGTCTGTTGGTCCATGTATCTGGCTCTAGATTACTGGTGCCTTCTCTCTGTCTGTTGGTCCATGTATCTGGCTCTAGATTACTGGTGCCTTCTCTCTGTCTGTTGGTCCAGGTATCTGGCTCTAGATTACTGGTGCCTTCTCTCTGTCTGTTGGTCCAGGTATCTGGCTCTAGATTACTGGTGCCTTCTCTCTGTCTGTTGGTCTAGGTATCTGGCTCTAGATGACTGGTGCTGTCTCTGTCTGTTGGTCCAGGTATCTGGCTCTAGATGACTGGTGCTGTCTCTGTCTGTTGGTCTAGGTATCTGGCTCTAGATGACTGGTGCTGTCTCTGTCTGTTGGTCTAGGTATCTGGCTCTAGATGACTGGTGCTGTCTCTGTCTGTTGGTCTAGGTATCTGGCTCTAGATGACTGGTGTTGTCTCTGTCTGTTGGTCCAGGTATCTGGCTCTAGATGACTGGTGCCTTCTCTCTGTCTGTTGGTCCCATGTATCTGGCTCTAGATGACTGGTGCTTCTCTCTCTGTGATGGCCCAGGTATCTGGCTCTAGATGACTGGTGCTTCTCTCTCTGTGATGGCCCAGGATCTGGCTCTAGATGACTGGTGCTTCTCTCTCTGTGATGGTCCAGGTATCTGGCTCTAGATGGACTGGTGCTTTCTCTCTCTGTGATGGTCCAGGTATCTGGCTCTAGATGACTGTGCTTTTCTCTCTGTGATGGTCCCAGGTATCGGCTCTGATGCTGTGCTGTCTCTGTCTGTTGGTCCAGGTACCCAGCTCTAGATGACTGGTGCTGTCTCCTGTCTGTTGGTCCAGGTTCCCAGCTCTAGATGACTGGTGCTTCTCTCTCTGTGATGGTCCAGGTATCTGGCTCTAGATGACTGGTGCTTCTCTCTCTGTGATGGCCTAGGTATCTGGCTCTAGATGACTGGTGCTTCTCTCTCTGTGATGGTCCAGGTATCTGGCTCTAGATGACTGGTGCTTCTCTCTTTGTGATGGTCCAGGTATCTGGCTCTAGATGACTGGTGTTGTCTCTGTCTATTGGTCCAGGTATCTGGCTCTAGATGACTGGTGCTGTCTCTGTCTGTTGGTCCAGGTATCTGGCTCTAGATGACTGGTGTTGTCTCTGTCTGTTGGTCCAGGTATCTGGCTCTAGATGACTGGTGCTTCTCTCTCTGTGATGGTCCAGGTATCTGGCTCTAGATGACTGGTGCTTCTCTCTCTGTGATGGTCCAGGTATCTGGCTCTAGATGACTGGTGCTTCTCTCTCTGTGATGGTCCAGGTATCTGGCTCTAGATGACTGGTGTGTCTTGAAGTGCCTGTCCTCTAAATCCCACGGGACCGTACACTTAAAGCAACTCAAATTGAACTCGTTAAGAACAGATCAGAACAACAAAACATGTTCTATCTTACCAACAGGATCATGAACATATGGCAGACTCAAATCGAGCAAGCGAAAGACGTACTTTTATTCCGCCGCAGGACAAAGTATATGCTCTTGTAGAAACGTGAGCTGATCCCTATACGCAGGATCGGCGCTCACTTAAATAACATCTACCTACGAGCTCTAAGTCCAGCTCGCTGCCCTTGAGGCTTAATTATCCAAATCCTCAGTTCAACTGATCAAATAAAAGTCTAGGTATCCGCACCCGGTCTTTCTACTGTTGTGTTGTCTTTAATACATTCCTCTCCGGACTCCCAGCTGCTTCATCACGAAATTACCGCCTCCAGGTGTCACCTTCACACGGAGCCTTTTAGAAACACATCCTTTCGAATCACAATTCACAGCGTCCCCCGTTGCCGTCAAATGACTTTGTTTCCCTTTTTTTGGTTTCTCATATTTGTCGTCCAGTTTTGTGACTGTCTGGGAAAATCCAATAAGGTCTCTTCTTTATACTTGGTGGCGCGTGTTCCGTTATGTGGCATGGTGCTTCTCTCTCTGTGATGGTCCAGGTATCTGGCTCTAGATGACTGGTGCTTCTCTCTCTGTGATGGTCCAGGTATCTGGCTCTAGATGACTGGTGCTTCTCTCTCTGTGATGGGTCCAGGTATCTGGCTCTAGATGGCTGGTGCTTTTCTCTCTGTGATGGTCCAGGTATCTGGCTCTAGATGACTGGTGCTTCTCTCTCTGTGATGGTCCAGGTATCTGGCTCTAGATGACTGGTGCTTCTCTCTGTCTGTTGGTCCAGGTATCTGGCTCTAGATGACTGGTGCTTCTCTCTCTGTGATGGTCCAGGTATCTGGCTCTAGATGACCTGGTGCCTTCTCTCTGTCTGTTGGTCCAGGTATCTGGCTCTAGATGACTGGTGCTGTCCTCTGTCTGTTGGTCCAGGTATCTGGCTCTAGATGACTGGTGCTTTTCTCTCTCTGGGATGGCCCAGGTATCTGGCTCTAGATGACTGGTGCCGTCTCTCTCTAGTGGTCCAGGTATCTGGCTCTAGATGACTGGTGCTGTCTCTGTCTGTTGGTCTAGGTATCTGGCTCTAGATGACTGGTGCTGTCTCTGTCTGTTGGTCTAGGTATCTGGCTCTAGATGACTGGTGCTGTCTCTGTCTATTGGTCCAGGTATCTGGCTCTAGATGACTGGTGCTTCTCTCTCTGTTAGTCCAGGTATCTGGCTCTAGATGACTGGTGCTGTCTCTGTCTGTTGGTCCTAGGTATCTGGCTCTAGATGACTGGTGCTGTCTCTGTCTGTTGGTCTAGGTATCTGGCTCTAGATGACTGGTGCTGTCTCTGTCTATTGGTCCAGGTATCTGGCTCTAGATGACTGGTGCTTCTCTCTCTGTTGGTCCATGTATCTGGCTCTAGATGACTGGTGCTTCTCTCTCTGTTGGTCCATGTATCTGGCTCTAGATGACTGGTGCTTCTCTCTCTGTTGGTCCATGTATCTGGCTCTAGATGACTGGTGCTTCTCTCTCTGTTGGTCCATGTATCTGGCTCTAGATGACTGGTGCCGTCTCGGTCTGTTGGTCCAGGTATCTGGCTCTAGATGACTGGTGCTTCTCTCTCTGTGATGGCCCAGGTATCTGGCTCTAGATGACTGGTGCTTCTCTCTCTGTGATGGCCCAGGTATCTGGCTCTAGATGACTGGTGCTTTTCTCTCTCTGGGATGGCCCAGGTATCTGGCTCTAGATGACTGGTGCTTTTCTCTCTGTGATGGCCCAGGTATCTGGCTCTAGATGACTGGTGCTTTTCTCTCTCTGGGATGGCCCAGGTATCTGGCTCTAGATGACTGGTGCTTTTCTCTCTGTGATGGCCCAGGTATCTGGCTCTAGATGACTGGTGCTTCTCTCTCTGTGATGGTCCAGGTATCTGGCTCTAGATGACTGGTGCCGTCTCTCTCTGTGATGGCCCAGGTATCTGGCTCTAGATGACTGGTGCTTCTCTCTCTGTGATGGTCCAGGTATCTGGCTCTAGATGACTGGTGCTTCTCTCTCTGTGATGGTCCAGGTATCTGGCTCTAGATGACTGGTGCTGTCTCTGTCTGTTGGTCTAGGTATCTGGCTCTAGATGACTGGTGCTGTCTCTGTCTATTGGTCCAGGTATCTGGCTCTAGATGACTGGTGCTTCTCTCTCTGTTGGTCCATGTATCTGGCTCTAGATGACTGGTGCCGTCTCGGTCTGTTGGTCCAGGTATCTGGCTCTAGATGACTGGTGCTTCTCTCTCTGTGATGGCCCAGGTATCTGGCTCTAGATGACTGGTGCTTCTCTCTCTGTGATGGCCCAGGTATCTGGCTCTAGATGACTGGTGCTTTTCTCTCTCTGGGATGGCCCAGGTATCTGGCTCTAGATGACTGGTGCTTCTCTCTCTGTGATGGTCCAGGTATCTGGCTCTAGATGACTGGTGCTTCTCTCTCTGTGATGGTCCAGGTATCTGGCTCTAGATGACTGGTGCTGTCTCTGTCTGTTGGTCCAGGTACCCAGCTCTAGATGACTGGTGCTTCTCTCTCTGTGATGGTCCAGGTATCTGGCTCTAGATGACTGGTGCTTCTCTCTCTGTGATGGCCCAGGTATCTGGCTCTAGATGACTGGTGCTTTTCTCTCTCTGGGATGGCCCAGGTATCTGGCTCTAGATGACTGGTGCTTCTCTCTCTGTGATGGCCCAGGTATCTGGCTCTAGATGACTGGTGCATTTCTCTCTCTGGGATGGCCCAGGTATCTGGCTCTAGATGACTGGTGCTTCTCTCTCTGTGATGGTCCAGGTATCTGGCTCTAGATGACTGGTGCTGTCTCTGTCTGTTGGTCCAGGTATCTGGCTCTAGATGACTGGTGCTGTCTCTGTCTGTTGGTCCAAGTACCCAGCTCTAGATGACTGGTGCTTCTCTCTCTGTGATGGTCCAGGTATCTGGCTCTAGATGAATGGTGCTTCTCTCTCTGTGATTCCCCAGGTATCTGGCTCTAGATGACTGGTGCTTCTCTCTCTGTGATGGCCCAGGTATCTGGCTCTAGATGACTGGTGCTTCTCTCTCTGTGATGGTCCAGGTATCTGGCTCTAGATGACTGGTGCTTCTCTCTCTGTGATGGTCCAGGTATCTGGCTCTAGATGACTGGTGCTTTTCTCTCTGTGATGGTCCAGGTATCTGGCTCTAGATGACTGGTGCTGTCTCTGTCTGTTGGTCCAGGTACCCAGCTCTAGATGACTGGTGCTGTCTCTGTCTGTTGGTCCAGGTTCCCAGCTCTAGATGACTGGTGCTTCTCTCTCTGTGATGGTCCAGGTATCTGGCTCTAGATGACTGGTGCTTCTCTCTCTGTGATGGCCCAGGTATCTGGCTCTAGATGACTGGTGCTTCTCTCTCTGTGATGGTCCAGGTATCTGGCTCTAGATGACTGGTGCTTCTCTCTCTGTGATGGTCCAGGTATCTGGCTCTAGATGACTGGTGTTGTCTCTGTCTGTTGGTCCAGGTATCTGGCTCTAGATGACTGGTGCTGTCTCTGTCTGTTGGTCCAGGTATCTGGCTCTAGATGACTGGTGTTGTCTCTGTCTGTTGGTCCAGGTATCTGGCTCTAGATGACTGGTGCTTCTCTCTCTGTGATGGTCCAGGTATCTGGCTCTAGATGACTGGTGCTTCTCTCTCTGTGATGGTCCAGGTATCTGGCTCTAGATGACTGGTGCTTCTCTCTCTGTGATGGTCCAGGTATCTGGCTCTAGATGACTGGTGTGTCTTGAAGTGCCTGTCCTCTAAATCCCACGGGACCGTACACTTAAAGCAACTCAAATTGAACTCGTTAAGAACAGATCAGAACAACAAAACATGTTCTATCTTACCAACAGGATCATGAACATATGGCAGACTCAAATCGAGCAAGCGAAAGACGTACTTTTATTCCGCCGCAGGACAAAGTATATGCTCTTGTAGAAACGTGAGCTGATCCCTATACGCAGGATCGGCGCTCACTTAAATAACATCTACCTACGAGCTCTAAGTCCAGCTCGCTGCCCTTGAGGCTTAATTATCCAAATCCTCAGTTCAACTGATCAAATAAAAGTCTAGGTATCCGCACCCGGTCTTTCTACTGTTGTGTTGTCTTTAATACATTCCTCTCCGGACTCCCAGCTGCTTCATCACGAAATTACCGCCTCCAGGTGTCACCTTCACACGGAGCCTTTTAGAAACACATCCTTTCGAATCCACAATTCACAGCGTCCCCCGTTGCCGTCAAATGACTTTGTTTCCCTTTTTTTGGTTTCTCATATTTGTCGTCCAGTTTTGTGACTGTCTGGGAAAATCCAATAAGGTCTCTTCTTTATACTTGGTGGCGCGTGTTCCGTTATGTGGCATGGTGCTTCTCTCTCTGTGATGGTCCAGGTATCTGGCTCTAGATGACTGGTGCTTCTCTCTCTGTGATGGTCCAGGTATCTGGCTCTAGATGACTGGTGCTTCTCTCTCTGTGATGGTCCAGGTATCTGGCTCTAGATGGCTGGTGCTTTTCTCTCTGTGATGGTCCAGGTATCTGGCTCTAGATGACTGGTGCTTCTCTCTCTGTGATGGCCCAGGTATCTGGCTCTAGATGACTGGTGCTTCTCTCTCTGTGATGGTCCAGGTATCTGGCTCTAGATGACTGGTGCTTCTCTCTCTGTGATGGTCCAGGTATCTGGCTCTAGATGACTGGTGTTGTCTCTGTCTGTTGGTCCAGGTATCTGGCTCTAGATGACTGGTGCTGTCTCTGTCTGTTGGTCCAGGTATCTGGCTCTAGATGACTGGTGTTGTCTCTGTCTGTTGGTCCAGGTATCTGGCTCTAGATGACTGGTGCTTCTCTCTCTGTGATGGTCCAGGTATCTGGCTCTAGATGACTGGTGCTTCTCTCTCTGTGATGGTCCAGGTATCTGGCTCTAGATGACTGGTGCTTCTCTCTCTGTGATGGTCCAGGTATCTGGCTCTAGATGACTGGTGTGTCTTGAAGTGCCTGTCCTCTAAATCCCACGGGACCGTACACTTAAAGCAACTCAAATTGAACTCGTTAAGAACAGATCAGAACAACAAAACATGTTCTATCTTACCAACAGGATCATGAACATATGGCAGACTCAAATCGAGCAAGCGAAAGACGTACTTTTATTCCGCCGCAGGACAAAGTATATGCTCTTGTAGAAACGTGAGCTGATCCCTATACGCAGGATCGGCGCTCACTTAAATAACATCTACCTACGAGCTCTAAGTCCAGCTCGCTGCCCTTGAGGCTTAATTATCCAAATCCTCAGTTCAACTGATCAAATAAAAGTCTAGGTATCCGCACCCGGTCTTTCTACTGTTGTGTTGTCTTTAATACATTCCTCTCCGGACTCCCAGCTGCTTCATCACGAAATTACCGCCTCCAGGTGTCACCTTCACACGGAGCCTTTTAGAAACACATCCTTTCGAATCCACAATTCACAGCGTCCCCCGTTGCCGTCAAATGACTTTGTTTCCCTTTTTTTGGTTTCTCATATTTGTCGTCCAGTTTTGTGACTGTCTGGGAAAATCCAATAAGGTCTCTTCTTTATACTTGGTGGCGCGTGTTCCGTTATGTGGCATGGTGCTTCTCTCTCTGTGATGGTCTCAGGTATCTGGCTCTAGATGACTGGTGCTTCTCTCTCTGTGATGGTCCAGGTATCTGGCTCTAGATGACTGGTGCTTCTCTCTCTGTGATGGTCCAGGTATCTGGCTCTAGATGGCTGGTGCTTTTCTCTCTGTGATGGTCCAGGTATCTGGCTCTAGATGACTGGTGCTTCTCTCTCTGTGATGGTCCAGGTATCTGGCTCTAGATGACTGGTGCTTCTCTCTGTCTGTTGGTCCAGGTATCTGGCTCTAGATGACTGGTGCTTCTCTCTCTGTGATGGTCCAGGTATCTGGCTCTAGATGACTGGTGCCTTCTCTCTGTCTGTTGGTCCAGGTATCTGGCTCTAGATGACTGGTGCTGTCTCTGTCTGTTGGTCCAGGTATCTGGCTCTAGATGACTGGTGCTTTTCTCTCTCTGGGATGGCCCAGGTATCTGGCTCTAGATGACTGGTGCCGTCTCTCTCTAGTGGTCCAGGTATCTGGCTCTAGATGACTGGTGCTGTCTCTGTCTGTTGGTCTAGGTATCTGGCTCTAGATGACTGGTGCTGTCTCTGTCTGTTGGTCTAGGTATCTGGCTCTAGATGACTGGTGCTGTCTCTGTCTATTGGTCCAGGTATCTGGCTCTAGATGACTGGTGCTTCTCTCTCTGTTAGTCCAGGTATCTGGCTCTAGATGACTGGTGCTGTCTCTGTCTGTTGGTCTAGGTATCTGGCTCTAGATGACTGGTGCTGTCTCTGTCTGTTGGTCTAGGTATCTGGCTCTAGATGACTGGTGCTGTCTCTGTCTATTGGTCCAGGTATCTGGCTCTAGATGACTGGTGCTTCTCTCTCTGTTGGTCCATGTATCTGGCTCTAGATGACTGGTGCTTCTCTCTCTGTTGGTCCATGTATCTGGCTCTAGATGACTGGTGCTTCTCTCTCTGTTGGTCCATGTATCTGGCTCTAGATGACTGGTGCTTCTCTCTCTGTTGGTCCATGTATCTGGCTCTAGATGACTGGTGCTTCTCTCTCTGTTGGTCCATGTATCTGGCTCTAGATGACTGGTGCTTCTCTCTCTGTTGGTCCATGTATCTGGCTCTAGATGACTGGTGCCGTCTCGGTCTGTTGGTCCAGGTATCTGGCTCTAGATGGCTGGTGCTTTTCTCTCTGTGATGGTCCAGGTATCTGGCTCTAGATGACTGGTGCTTCTCTCTCTGTGATGGCCCAGGTATCTGGCTCTAGATGACTGGTGCTTCTCTCTCTGTGATGGTCCAGGTATCTGGCTCTAGATGACTGGTGCTTCTCTCTCTGTGATGGTCCAGGTATCTGGCTCTAGATGACTGGTGTTGTCTCTGTCTGTTGGTCCAGGTATCTGGCTCTAGATGACTGGTGCTGTCTCTGTCTGTTGGTCCAGGTATCTGGCTCTAGATGACTGGTGTTGTCTCTGTCTGTTGGTCCAGGTATCTGGCTCTAGATGACTGGTGCTTCTCTCTCTGTGATGGTCCAGGTATCTGGCTCTAGATGACTGGTGCTTCTCTCTCTGTGATGGTCCAGGTATCTGGCTCTAGATGACTGGTGCTTCTCTCTCTGTGATGGTCCAGGTATCTGGCTCTAGATGACTGGTGTGTCTTGAAGTGCCTGTCCTCTAAATCCCACGGGACCGTACACTTAAAGCAACTCAAATTGAACTCGTTAAGAACAGATCAGAACAACAAAACATGTTCTATCTTACCAACAGGATCATGAACATATGGCAGACTCAAATCGAGCAAGCGAAAGACGTACTTTTATTCCGCCGCAGGACAAAGTATATGCTCTTGTAGAAACGTGAGCTGATCCCTATACGCAGGATCGGCGCTCACTTAAATAACATCTACCTACGAGCTCTAAGTCCAGCTCGCTGCCCTTGAGGCTTAATTATCCAAATCCTCAGTTCAACTGATCAAATAAAAGTCTAGGTATCCGCACCCGGTCTTTCTACTGTTGTGTTGTCTTTAATACATTCCTCTCCGGACTCCCAGCTGCTTCATCACGAAATTACCGCCTCCAGGTGTCACCTTCACACGGAGCCTTTTAGAAACACATCCTTTCGAATCCACAATTCACAGCGTCCCCCGTTGCCGTCAAATGACTTTGTTTTCCTTTTCTTTGGTTTCTCATATTTGTCGTCCAGTTTTGTGACTGTCTGGGAAAATCCAATAAGGTCTCTTCTTTATACTTGGTGGCGCGTGTTCCGTTATGTGGCATGGTGCTTCTCTCTCTGTGATGGTCCAGGTATCTGGCTCTAGATGACTGGTGCTTCTCTCTCTGTGATGGTCCAGGTATCTGGCTCTAGATGACTGGTGCTTCTCTCTCTGTGATGGTCCAGGTATCTGGCTCTAGATGGCTGGTGCTTTTCTCTCTGTGATGGTCCAGGTATCTGGCTCTAGATGACTGGTGCTTCTCTCTCTGTGATGGTCCAGGTATCTGGCTCTAGATGACTGGTGCTTCTCTCTGTCTGTTGGTCCAGGTATCTGGCTCTAGATGACTGGTGCTTCTCTCTCTGTGATGGTCCAGGTATCTGGCTCTAGATGACTGGTGCCTTCTCTCTGTCTGTTGGTCCAGGTATCTGGCTCTAGATGACTGGTGCTGTCTCTGTCTGTTGGTCCAGGTATCTGGCTCTAGATGACTGGTGCTTTTCTCTCTCTGGGATGGCCCAGGTATCTGGCTCTAGATGACTGGTGCCGTCTCTCTCTAGTGGTCCAGGTATCTGGCTCTAGATGACTGGTGCTGTCTCTGTCTGTTGGTCTAGGTATCTGGCTCTAGATGACTGGTGCTGTCTCTGTCTGTTGGTCTAGGTATCTGGCTCTAGATGACTGGTGCTGTCTCTGTCTATTGGTCCAGGTTATCTGGCTCTAGATGACTGGTGCTTCTCTCTCTGTTAGTCCAGGTATCTGGCTCTAGATGACTGGTGCTGTCTCTGTCTGTTGGTCTAGGTATCTGGCTCTAGATGACTGGTGCTGTCTCTGTCTGTTGGTCTAGGTATCTGGCTCTAGATGACTGGTGCTGTCTCTGTCTATTGGTCCAGGTATCTGGCTCTAGATGACTGGTGCTTCTCTCTCTGTTGGTCCATGTATCTGGCTCTAGATGACTGGTGCTTCTCTCTCTGTTGGTCCATGTATCTGGCTCTAGATGACTGGTGCTTCTCTCTCTGTTGGTCCATGTATCTGGCTCTAGATGACTGGTGCTTCTCTCTCTGTTGGTCCATGTATCTGGCTCTAGATGACTGGTGCTTCTCTCTCTGTTGGTCCATGTATCTGGCTCTAGATGACTGGTGCTTCTCTCTCTGTTGGTCCATGTATCTGGCTCTAGATGACTGGTGCCGTCTCGGTCTGTTGGTCCAGGTATCTGGCTCTAGATGACTGGTGCTTCTCTCTCTGTGATGGCCCAGGTATCTGGCTCTAGATGACTGGTGCTTCTCTCTCTGTGATGGCCCAGGTATCTGGCTCTAGATGACTGGTGCTTTTCTCTCTCTGGGATGGCCCAGGTATCTGGCTCTAGATGACTGGTGCTTTTCTCTCTGTGATGGCCCAGGTATCTGGCTCTAGATGACTGGTGCTTTTCTCTCTCTGGGATGGCCCAGGTATCTGGCTCTAGATGACTGGTGCTTTTCTCTCTGTGATGGCCCAGGTATCTGGCTCTAGATGACTGGTGCTTCTCTCTCTGTGATGGTCCAGGTATCTGGCTCTAGATGACTGGTGCCGTCTCTCTCTGTGATGGGCCCAGGTATCTGGCTCTAGATGACTGGTGCTTCTCTCTCTGTGATGGTCCAGGTATCTGGCTCTAGATGACTGGTGCTTCTCTCTCTGTGATGGTCCAGGTATCTGGCTCTAGATGACTGGTGCTGTCTCTGTCTGTTGGTCTAGTATCTGGCTCTAGATGACTGGTGCTGTCTCTGTCTATTGGTCAGGTATCTGGCTCTAGATGACTGGTGCTTCTCTCTCTGTTGGTCCATGTATTTGGCTCTAGATGACTGGTGCCGTCTCGGTCTGTGGTCCAGGTATCTGGCTCTAGATGACTGGTGCTTCTCTCTCTGTGATGGCCCAGGTATCTGGCTCTAGATGACTGGTGCTTCTCTCTCTGTGATGGCCCAGGTATCTGGCTCTAGATGACTGGTGCTTTTCTCTCTCTGGGATGGCCCAGGTATCTGGCTCTAGATGACTGGTGCTTCTCTCTCTGTGATGGTCCAGGTATCTGGCTCTAGATGACTGGTGCTTCTCTCTCTGTGATGGTCCAGGTATCTGGCTCTAGATGACTGGTGCTGTCTCTGTCTGTTGGTCCAGGTACCCAGCTCTAGATGACTGGTGCTTCTCTCTCTGTGATGGTCCAGGTATCTGGCTCTAGATGACTGGTGCTTCTCTCTCTGTGATGGCCCAGGTATCTGGCTCTAGATGACTGGTGCTTTTCTCTCTCTGGGATGGCCCAGGTATCTGGCTCTAGATGACTGGTGCTTCTCTCTCTGTGATGGTCCAGGTATCTGGCTCTAGATGACTGGTGCTGTCTCTGTCTGTTGGTCCAGGTACCAGCTCTAGATGACTGGTGCTTCTCTCTCTGTGATGGTCCAGGTATCTGGCTCTAGATGACTGGTGCTTCTCTCTCTGTGATGGCCCAGGTATCTGGCTCTAGATGACTGGTGCTTCTCTCTCTGTGATGGCCCAGGTATCTGGCTCTAGATGACTGGTGCTTCTCTCTCTGTGATGGTCAGGTATCTGGCTCTAGATGACTGGTGCTTCTCTCTCTGTGATGGTCCAGGTATCTGGCTCTAGATGACTGGTGCTTCTCTCTCTGTGATGGTCCAGGTATCTGGCTCTAGATGACTGGTGCTGTCTCTGTCTGTTGGTCCAGGTACCCAGCTCTAGATGACTGGTGCTGTCTCTGTCTGTTGGTCCAGGTACCCAGCTCTAGATGACTGGTGCTTCTCTCTCTGTGATGGTCCAGGTATCTGGCTCTAGATGACTGGTGCTTCTCTCTCTGTGATGGCCCAGGTATCTGGCTCTAGATGACTGGTGCTTCTCTCTCTGTGATGGTCCAGGTATCTGGCTCTAGATGACTGGTGCTTCTCTCTCTGTGATGGTCCAGGTATCTGGCTCTAGATGACTGGTGTTGTCTCTGTCTGTTGGTCCAGGTATCTGGCTCTAGATGACTGGTGCTGTCTCTGTCTGTTGGTCCAGGTATCTGGCTCTAGATGACTGGTGTTGTCTCTGTCTGTTGGTCCAGGTATCTGGCTCTAGATGACTGGTGCTTCTCTCTATGTGATGGTCCAGGTATCTGGCTCTAGATGACTGGTGCTTCTCTCTCTGTGATGGACCAGGTATCTGGCTCTAGATGACTGGTGCTTCTCTCTCTGTGATGGTCCAGGTATCTGGCTCTAGATGACTGGTGTGTCTTGAAGTGCCTGTCCTCTAAATCCCACGGGACCGTACCCTTAAAGCACCTCAAATTGAACTCGTTAAGAACAGATCAGAACAACAAAACATGTTGTATCTTACCAACAGGATCATGAACATATGGCAGACTCAAATCGAGCAAGCGAAAGACGTACTTTTATTCCGCCGCAGGACAAAGTATATGCTCTTGTAGAAACGTGAGCTGATCCCTATACGCAGGATCGGCGCTCACTTAATAACATCTACCTACGAGCTCTAAGTCCAGCTCGCTGCCCTTGAGGCTTAATTATCCAAATCCTCAGTTCAACTGATCAAATAAAAGTCTAGGTATCCGCACCCGGTCTTTCTACTGTTGTGTTGTCTTTAATACATTCCTCTCCGGACTCCCAGCTGCTTCATCACGAAATTACCGCCTCCAGGTGTCACCTTCACACGGAGCCTTTTAGAAACACATCCTTTCGAATCCACAATTCACAGCGTCCCCCGTTGCCGTCAAATGACTTTGTTTCCCTTTTTTTGGTTTCTCATATTTGTCGTCCAGTTTTGTGACTGTCTGGGGAAAATCCAATAAGGTCTCTTCTTTATACTTGGTGGCGCGTGTTCCGTTATGTGGCATGGTGCTTCTCTCTCTGTGATGGTCCAGGTATCTGGCTCTAGATGACTGGTGCTTCTCTCTCTGTGATGGTCCAGGTATCTGGCTCTAGATGACTGGTGCTTCTCTCTCTGTGATGGTCCAGGTATCTGGCTCTAGATGGCTTGTGCTTTTCTCTCTGTGATGGTCCAGGTATCTGGCTCTAGATGACTGGTGCTTCTCTCTCTGTGATGGTCCAGGTATCTGGCTCTAGATGACTGGTGCTTCTCTCTGTCTGTTGGTCCAGGTATCTGGCTCTAGATGACTGGTGCTTCTCTCTCTGTGATGGTCCAGGTATCTGGCTCTAGATGACTGGTGCCTTCTCTCTGTCTGTTGGTCCAGGTATCTGGCTCTAGATGACTGGTGCTGTCTCTGTCTGTTGGTCCAGGTATCTGGCTCTAGATGACTGGTGCTTTTCTCTCTCTGGGATGGCCCAGGTATCTGGCTCTAGATGACTGGTGCCGTCTCTCTCTAGTGGTCCAGGTATCTGGCTCTAGATGACTGGTGCTGTCTCTGTCTGTTGGTCTAGGTATCTGGCTCTAGATGACTGGTGCTGTCTCTGTCTGTTGGTCTAGGTATCTGGCTCTAGATGACTGGTGCTGTCTCTGTCTATTGGTCCAGGTATCTGGCTCTAGATGACTGGTGCTTCTCTCTCTGTTAGTCCAGGTATCTGGCTCTAGATGACTGGTGCTGTCTCTGTCTGTTGGTCTAGGTATCTGGCTCTAGATGACTGGTGCTGTCTCTGTCTGTTTGGTCTAGGTATCTGGCTCTAGATGACTGGTGCTGTCTCTGTCTATTGGTCCAGGTATCTGGCTCTAGATGACTGGTGCTTCTCTCTCTGTTGGTCCATGTATCTGGCTCTAGATGACTGGTGCTTCTCTCTCTGTTGGTCCATGTATCTGGCTCTAGATGACTGGTGCTTCTCTCTCTGTTGGTCCATGTATCTGGCTCTAGATGACTGGTGCTTCTCTCTCTGTTGGTCCATGTATCTGGCTCTAGATGACTGGTGCTTCTCTCTCTGTTGGTCCATGTATCTGGCTCTAGATGACTGGTGCTTCTCTCTCTGTTGGTCCATGTTACTGGCTCTAGATGACTGGTGCCGTCTCGGTCTGTTGGTCCAGGTATCTGGCTCTAGATGACTGGTGCTTCTCTCTCTGTGATGGCCCAGGTATCTGGCTCTAGATGACTGGTGCTTCTCTCTCTGTGATGGCCCCAGGTATCTGGCTCTAGATGACTGGTGCTTTTCTCTCTCTGGGATGGCCCAGGTATCTGGCTCTAGATGACTGGTGCTTTTCTCTCTGTGATGGCCCAGGTATCTGGCTCTAGATGACTGGTGCTTTTCTCTCTCTGGGATGGCCCAGGTATCTGGCTCTAGATGACTGGTGCTTTTCTCTCTGTGATGGCCCAGGTATCTGGCTCTAGATGACTGGTGCTTCTCTCTCTGTGATGGTCCAGGTATCTGGCTCTAGATGACTGGTGCCGTCTCTCTCTGTGATGGCCCAGGTATCTGGCTCTAGATGACTGGTGCTTCTCTCTCTGTGATGGTCCAGGTATCTGGCTCTAGATGACTGGTGCTTCTCTCTCTGTGATGGTCCAGGTATCTGGCTCTAGATGACTGGTGCTGTCTCTGTCTGTTGGTCTAGGTATCTGGCTCTAGATGACTGGTGCTGTCTCTGTCTATTGGTCCAGGTATCTGGCTCTAGATGACTGGTGCTTCTCTCTCTGTTGGTCCATGTATCTGGCTCTAGATGACTGGTGCCGTCTCGGTCTGTTGGTCCAGGTATCTGGCTCTAGATGACTGGTGCTTCTCTCTCTGTGATGGCCCAGGTATCTGGCTCTAGATGACTGGTGCTTCTCTCTCTGTGATGGCCCAGGTATCTGGCTCTAGATGACTGGTGCTTTTCTCTCTCTGGGATGGTCCAGGTATCTGGCTCTAGATGACTGGTGCTTCTCTCTCTGTGATGGTCCAGGTATCTGGCTCTAGATGACTGGTGCTTCTCTCTCTGTGATGGTCCAGGTATCTGGCTCTAGATGACTGGTGCTGTCTCTGTCTGTTGGTCCAGGTACCCAGCTCTAGATGACTGGTGCTTCTCTCTCTGTGATGGTCCAGGTATCTGGCTCTAGATGACTGGTGCTTCTCTCTCTGTGATGGCCCAGGTATCTGGCTCTAGATGACTGGTGCTTTTCTCTCTCTGGGATGGCCCAGGTATCTGGCTCTAGATGACTTGTGCTTCTCTCTCTGTGATGGCCCAGGTATCTGGCTCTAGATGACTGGTGCTTTTCTCTCTCTGGGATGGCCCAGGTATCTGGCTCTAGATGACTGGTGCTTCTCTCTCTGTGATGGTCCAGGTATCTGGCTCTAGATGACTGGTGCTGTCTCTGTCTGTTGGTCCAGGTATCTGGCTCTAGATGACTGGTGCTGTCTCTGTCTGTTGGTCCAGGTACCCAGCTCTAGATGACTGGTGCTTCTCTCTCTGTGATGGTCCAGGTATCTGGCTCTAGATGACTGGTGCTTCTCTCTCTGTGATGGCCCAGGTATCTGGCTCTAGATGACTGGTGCTTCTCTCTCTGTGATGGCCCAGGTATCTGGCTCTAGATGACTGGTGCTTCTCTCTCTGTGATGGTCCAGGTATCTGGCTCTAGATGACTGGTGCTTCTCTCTCTGTGATGGTCCAGGTATCTGGCTCTAGATGACTGGTGCTTCTCTCTCTGTGATGGTCCAGGTATCTGGCTCTAGATGACTGGTGCTGTCTCTGTCTGTTGGTCCAGGTACCCAGCTCTAGATGACTGGTGCTGTCTCTGTCTGTTGGTCCAGGTACCCAGCTCTAGATGACTGGTGCTTCTCTCTCTGTGATGGCCCAGGTATCTGGCTCTAGATGACTGGTGCTTTTCTCTCTCTGGGATGGCCCAGGTATCTGGCTCTAGATGACTGGTGCTTTTCTCTCTGTGATGGCCCAGGTATCTGGCTCTAGATGACTGGTGCTTTTCTCTCTCTGGGATGGCCCAGGTATCTGGCTCTAGATGACTGGTTGCTTTTCTCTCTGTGATGGCCCAGGTATCTGGCTCTAGATGACTGGTGCTTCTCTCTCTGTGATGGTCCAGGTATCTGGCTCTAGATGACTGGTGCCGTCTCTCTCTGTGATGGCCCAGGTATCTGGCTCTAGATGACTGGTGCTTCTCTCTCTGTGATGGTCCAGGTATCTGGCTCTAGATGACTGGTGCTTCTCTCTCTGTGATGGTCCAGGTATCTGGCTCTAGATGACTGGTGCTGTCTCTGTCTGTTGGTCTAGGTATCTGGCTTCTAGATGACTGGTGCTGTCTCTGTCTATTGGTCCAGGTATCTGGCTCTAGATGACTGGTGCTTCTCTCTCTGTTGGTCCATGTATCTGGCTCTAGATGACTTGGTGCACGTCTCGGTCTGTTGGTCCAGGTATCTGGCTCTAGATGACTGGTGCTTCTCTCTCTGTGATGGCCCAGGTATCTGGCTCTAGATGACTGGTGCTTCTCTCTCTGTGATGGCCCAGGTATCTGGCTCTAGATGACTGGTGCTTTTCTCTCTCTGGGATGGCCCAGGTATCTGGCTCTAGATGACTGGTGCTTCTCTCTCTGTGATGGTCCAGGTATCTGTGCTCTAGATGACTGGTGCTTCTCTCTCTGTGATGGTCCAGGTATCTGGCTCTAGATGACTGGTGCTGTCTCTGTCTGTTGGTCCAGGTACCCAGCTCTAGATGACTGGTGCTTCTCTCTCTGTGATGGTCCAGGTATCTGGCTCTAGATGACTGGTGCTTCTCTCTCTCTGTGATGGCCCAGGTATCTGCTCTAGATGACTGGTGCTTTTCTCTCTCTGGGATGGCCCAGGTATCTGGCTCTAGATGACTTGTGCTTCTCTCTCTGTGATGGCCCAGGTATCTGCTCTAGATGACTGGTGCTTTTCTCTCTCTGGGATGGCCCAGGTATCTGGCCTCTAGATGACTGTGCTTCTCTCTCTGTGATGGTCCAGGTATCTGCTCTAGATGACTGGTGCTGTCTCTGTCTGTTGGTCCAGGTATCTGGCTCTAGATGACTGGTGCTGTCTCTGTCTGTTGGTCCAGGTACCCAGCTCTAGATGACTGGTGCTTCTCTCTCTGTGATGGTCCAGGTATCTGGCTCTAGATGACTGGTGCTTCTCTCTCTGTGATGGCCCAGGTATCTGGCTCTAGATGACTGGTGCTTCTCTCTCTGTGATGGCCCAGGTATCTGGCTCTAGATGACTGGTGCTTCTCTCTCTGTGATGGTCCAGGTATCTGGCTCTAGATGACTGGTGCTTCTCTCTCTGTGATGGTTCCAGGTATCTGGCTCTAGATGACTGGTGCTTCCTCTCTCTGTGATGGTCCAGGTATCTGGCTCTAGATGACTGGTGCTGTCTCTGTCTGTTGGTCCAGGTACCCAGCTCTAGATGACTGGTGCTGTCTCTGTCTGTTGGTCCAGGTACCCAGCTCTAGATGACTGGTGCTTCTCTCTCTGTGATGGTCCAGGTATCTGGCTCTAGATGACTGGTGCTTCTCTCTCTGTGATGGCCCAGGTATCTGGCTCTAGATGACTGGTGCTTCTCTCTCTGTGATGGTCCAGGTATCTGGCTCTAGATGACTGGTGCTTCTCTCTCTGTGATGGTCCAGGTATCTGGCTCTAGATGACTGGTGTTGTCTCTGTCTGTTGGTCCAGGTATCTGGCTCTAGATGACTGGTTGCTGTCTCTGTCTGTTGGTCCAGGTATCTTGCTCTAGATGACTGGTGTTGTCTCTGTCTGTTGGTCCAGGTATCTGGCTCTAGATGACTGGTGCTTCTCTCTCTGTGATGGTCCAGGTATCTGGCTCTAGATGACTGGTGCTTCTCTCTCTGTGATGGACCAGGTATCTGGCTCTAGATGACTGGTGCTTCTCTCTCTGTGATGGTCCAGGTATCTGGCTCTAGATGACTGGTGTGTCTTGAAGTGCCTGTCCTCTAAATCCCACGGGACCGTACACTTAAAGCAACTCAAATTGAACTCGTTAAGAACAGATCAGAACAACAAAACATGTTGTATCTTACCAACAGGATCATGAACATATGGCAGACTCAAATCGAGCAAGCGAAAGACGTACTTTTATTCCGCCGCAGGACAAAGATATAAGCTCTTGTAGAAACGTGAGCTGATCCCTATACGCAGGATCGGCGACTCACTTAAATAACATCTACTTACGAGCTCTAAGTCCAGCTCGCTGCCCTTGAGGCTTAATTATCCAAATCCTCAGTTCAACTGATTCAAATAAAAGTCTAGGTATCCGCACCCGGTCTTTCTACTGTTGTGTTGTCTTTAATACATTCCTCTCCGGACTCCCAGCTGCTTCATCACGAAATTACCGCCTCCAGGTGTCACCTTCACACGGAGCCTTTTAGAAACACATCCTTTCGAATCCACAATTCACAGCGTCCCCCGTTGCCGTCCAATGACGTTGTTTTCCCTTTCCTTTGGTTTCTCATATTTGTCGTCCAGTTTTGTGACTGTCTGGGAAAATCCAATAAGGTCTCTTCTTTATACTTGGTGGCGCGTGTTCCGTTATGTGGCATAATGCCCCCTCCCAGATAAAAAAAATTATTTATATTTTTTTTTCTTTATATCTGTATATCTGTACGACTACCACAACAATTTTAACCACAACTGAATAGTACTTGGTTTTACCCCCTTATCTACCCTTAAAAAAAAATAAAGCTACATAACGGGCACGCCCACCTGTCCAAACCCTCCGTTGGACGTCGTGTGGCTGATCATGGGCAATCAGACCAACTAATAAACATATTAGTCCCTACCTTGTCATAATAGACAAGTGTGTCCTAACTCTAGGTTTTACCATGAGTTTAGGACGAGGGTAATAATGAGGTTTTCCATGTAACCATTTTTGTTGTAGTTGACCCTTGTTGTCCTTGTTTGGTATCATACATCTTTTCCTTTTCCTGAAATTTATCTCCATGGGTAGGGTGACTTATACGCTTTCCGCTTTGAGAATCTATTGATCCTTTTCCTGTGGATATCTTAAGAATGTCGCTTGATTTTATCTATTCTTTTGCTCCTTCTGTGCCGCTTAATCCATCTACTATAATATTAATTAATCCAACAACATTGTTAATGCAAGTAAATAATTAATATCATCGAATTCAATATTTATATTAATACCAATATCATATTAATATCAATTTGCAATTACTTATTAATAATTTAACAATCAACTAATGAATAACCTATTATTAACACAATCATATACCGTTCACAGTTAGTGTGACAATACAAACAAAATACTTGGCTTAGCCATTGAATGCATAATGAATGTTCCAAATCCACGGGACCGTACACTTAAAGCAACTCAATTGAACTCGTAAGAACAGATCAGAACAACAAAACATGTTCTATCTTACCAACAGGATCATGAACATATGGCAGACTCAAATCGAGCAAGCGAAAGACGTACTTTTATTCCGCCGCAGGACCAAAGTATATGCTCTTGTAGAAACGTGAGCTGATCCCTATACGCAGGATCGGCGCTCACTTAAATAACATCTACCTTACGAGCTCTAAGTCCAGCTCGCTGCCCTTGAGGCTTAATTATCCAAATCCTCAGTTCAACTGATTAAATAAAAGTCTAGGTATCCGCACCCGGTCTTTCTACTGTTGTGTTGTCTTTAATACATTCCTCTCCGGACTCCCAGCTGCTTCATCACGAAATTACCGCCTCCAGGTGTCACCTTCACACGGAGCCTTTTAGAAACACATCCTTTCGAATCCACAATTCACAGCGTCCCCCGTTGCCGTCAAATGACGTTGTTTCCCTTTCCTTGGTTTCTCATATTTGTCGTCCAGTTTTGTGACTGTCTGGGAAAATCCAATAAGGTCTCTTCTTTATACTTGGTGGCGCGTGTTCCGTTATGTGGCATGGTGCTTCTCTCTCTGTGATGGTCCAGGTATCTGGCTCTAGATGACTGGTGCTTCTCTCTCTGTGATGGTCCAGTATCTGGCTCTAGATGACTGGTGCTTCTCTCTCTGTGATGGTCCAGGTATCTGGCTCTAGATGGCTGGTGCTTTTCTCTCTGTGATGGTCCAGGTATCTGGCTCTAGATTACTGGTGCTTCTCTCTCTGTGATGGTCCAGGTATCTGGCTCTAGATGACTGGTGCTTCTCTCTGTCTGTTGGTCCAGGTATCTGGCTCTAGATGGACTGGTGCTTCTCTCTCTGTGATGGTCCAGGTATCTGGCTCTAGATAACTGGTGCCTTCTCTCTGTCTGTTGGTCCAGGTATCTGGCTCTAGATGACTGGTGCTGTCTCTGTCTGTTGGTCCAGGTATCTGGCTCTAGATGACTGGTGCTTTTCTCTCTCTGGGATGGCATAGGTATCTGGCTCTAGATGACTGGTGCCGTCTCTCTCTAGTGGTCCAGGTATCTGGCTCTAGATGACTGGTGCTGTCTCTGTCTGTTGGTCTAGGTATCTGGCTCTAGATGACTGGTGCTGTCTCTGTCTGTTGGTCTAGGTATCTGGCTCTAGATGACTGGTGCTGTCTCTGTCTATTGGTCCAGGTATCTGGCTCTAGATGACTGGTGCTTCTCTCTCTGTTAGTCCAGGTATCTGGCTCTAGATGACTGGTGCTGTCTCTGTCTGTTGGTCTAGATATCTGGCTCTAGATGACTGGTGCTGTCTCTGTCTATTGGTCCAGGTATCTGGCTCTAGATGACTGGTGCTTCTCTCTCTGTTGGTCCATGTATCTGGCTCTAGATGACTGGTGCTTCTCTCTCTGTTGGTCCATGTATCTGGCTCTAGATGACTGGTGCTTCTCTCTCTGTTGGTCCATGTATCTGGCTCTAGATGACTGGTGCTTCTCTCTCTGTTGGTCCATGTATCTGGCTCTAGATGACTGGTGCCGTCTCGGTCTGTTGGTCAGGTATCTGGCTCTAGATGACTGGTGCTTCTCTCTCTGTGATGGCCCCAGGTATCTGGCTCTAGATGACTGGTGCTTTTCTCTCTGTGATGGCCCAGGTATCTGGCTCTAGATGACTGGTGCTTTTCTCTCTCTGGGATGGCCCAGGTATCTGGCTCTAGATGACTGGTGCTTTTCTCTCTGTGATGGCCCAGGTATCTGGCTCTAGATGACTGGTGCTTTTCTCTCTCTGGGATGGCCCAGTTATCTGGGCCTCTAGATGACTGGTGCTTTCTCTCTGTGATGGCCCAGGTAGCGGCTCTAGATGACTGGTGCTTCTCTCTCTGTGTATGGTCCAGGTATCTGGCTCTAGATGACTGGTGCCGTCTCTCTCTGTGATGGCCCAGGTATCTGGCTCTAGATGGACTGGTTGCTTCTCTGTCTGTTGGTCTAGGTATCGGCTCTAGATGACTGGTGCTGTCTCTGTCTATTGGTCCAGGTATCTGGCTCTAGATGACTGGTGCTTCTCTCTCTGTTAGTCCAGGTATCTGGCTCTAGATGACTGGTGCTGTCTCTGTCTGTTGGTCTAGATATCTGGCTCTAGATGACTGGTGCTGTCTCTGTCTATTGGTCCAGGTATCTGGCTCTAGATGACTGGTGCTTCTCTCTCTGTTGGTCCATGTATCTGGCTCTAGATGACTGGTGCTTCTCTCTCTGTGGTCCATGTATCTGGCTCTAGATGACTGGTGCTTCTCTCTCTGTTGGTCCATGTATCTGGCTCTAGATGACTGGTGCTTCTCTCTCTGTTGGTCCATGTATCTGGCTCTAGATGACTGGTGCCGTCTCGGTCTGTGGTCCAGGTATCTGGCTCTAGATGACTGGTGCTTCTCTCTCTGTGATGGCCAGGTATCTGGCTCTAGATGACTGGTGCTTCTCTCTCTGTGATGGCCCAGGTATCTGGCTCTAGATGACTGGTGCTGTCTCTGTCTGTTGGTCCAGGTATCTGGCTCTAGATGACTGGTGCTTTTCTCTCTCTGGGATGGCATAGGTATCTGGCTCTAGATGACTGGTGCCGTCTCTCTCTAGTGGTCCAGGTATCTGGCTCTAGATGACTGGTGCTGTCTCTGTCTGTTGGTCTAGGTATCTGGCTCTAGATGACTGGTGCTGTCTCTGTCTGTTGGTCTAGGTATCTGGCTCTAGATGACTGGTGCTGTCTCTGTCTATTGGTCCAGGTATCTGGCTCTAGATGACTGGTGCTTCTCTCTCTGTTAGTCCAGGTATCTGGCTCTAGATGACTGGTGCTGTCTCTGTCTGTTGGTCTAGATATCTGGCTCTAGATGACTGGTGCTGTCTCTGTCTATTGGTCCAGGTATCTGGCTCTAGATGACTGGTGCTTCTCTCTCTGTTGGTCATGTATCTGGCTCTAGATGACTGGTGCTCTCTCTCTGTTGGTCCATGTATCTGGCTCAAGATGACTGGTGCTTCTCTCTCTGTTGGTCCATGTATCTGGCTCTAGATGACTGGTGCTTCTCTCTCTGTTGGTCCATGTATCTGGCTCTAGATGACTGGTGCCGTCTCGGTCTGTGGTCCAGGTATCTGGCTCTAGATGACTGGTGCTTCTCTCTCTGTGATGGCCCAGGTATCTGGCTCTAGATGACTGGTGCTTCTCTCTCTGTGATGGCCCAGGTATCTGGCTCTAGATGACTGGTGCTTTTCTCTCTATGGATGGCCCAGGTATCTGGCTCTAGATGACTGGTGCTTTTCTCTCTGTGATGGCCCAGGTATCTGGCTCTAGATGACTGGTGCTTTTCTCTCTCTGGGATGGCCCAGTATCTGGCTCTAGATGACTGGTGCTTTTTCTCTCTGTGATGGCCCAGGTATTCTGGCTCTAGATGACTGGTGCTTCTCTCTCTGTGATGGTCCAGGTATCTGGCTCTAGATGACTGGTGCCGTCTCTCTCTGTGATGGCCCAGGTATCTGGCTCTAGATGACTGGTGCTTCTCTGTCTGTTGGTCTAGGTATCTGGCTCTAGATGACTGGTGCTGTCTCTGTCTATTGGTCCAGGTATCTGGCTCTAGATGACTGGTGCTTCTCTCTCTGTTAGTCCAGGTATCTGGCTCTAGATGACTGGTGCTGTCTCTGTCTGTTGGTCTAGATATCTGGCTCTAGATGACTGGTGCTGTCTTGTCTATTGGTCCAGGTATCTGGCTCTAGATGACTGGTGCTTCTCTCTCTGTTGGTCCATGTATCTGGCTCTAGATGACTGGTGCTTCTCTCTCTGTTGTTCCATGTATCTGGCTCTAGATGACTGGTTGCTTCTCTCTCTGTTGGTCCATGTATCTGGCTCTAGATGACTGGTGCTTCTCTCTCTGTTGGTCCATGTATCTGGCTCTAGATGACTGGTGCCGTCTCGGTCTGTTGGTCCAGGTATCTGGCTCTAGATGACTGCGTGCTTCTCTCTCTAGTGATGGCCCAGGTATCTGGCTCTAGATGACTGGTGCTTCTTCTCTCTGTGATGGCCCAGGTATCTGGCTCTAGATGACTGGTGCTTTTCTCTCTCTGGGATGGCCAGGTATCTGGCTCTAGATGACTGGTGCTTTTCTCTCTGTGATGGCCCAGGTATCTGGCTCTAGATGACTGGTGCTTTTCTCTCTCTGGGATGGCCCCAGGTATCTGGCTCTAGATGACTGGTGCTTTTCTCTCTGTGATGGCCCAGGTATCTGGCTCTAGATGACTGGTGCTTCTCTCTCTGTGATGGTCCAGGTATCTGGCTCTAGATGACTGGTGCCGTCTCTCTCTGTGATGGCCCAGGTATCTGGCTCTAGATGACTGGTGCTTCTCTCTCTGTGATGGTCCAGGTAGTTCTGGCTCTAGATGAATGGTGCTTCTCTCTCTGTGATGGTCAGGTATCTGGCTCTAGATGACTGGTGCTGTCTCTGTCTGTTGGTCTAGGTATCTGGCTCTAGATGACTGGTGCTGTCTCTGTCTATGGTCCAGGTATCTGGCTCTAGATGACTGGTGCTTCTCTCTCTGTTGGTCCATGTATCTGGCTCTAGATGACTGGTGCCGTCTCGGTCTGTGGTCCAGGTATCTGGCTCTAGATGACTGGTGCTTCTCTCTCTGTGATGGCCCAGGTATCTGGCTCTAGATGACTGGTGCTTCTCTCTCTGTTGATGGCCCAGGTATCTGGCTCTAGATGACTGGTGCTTTTCTCTCTCTGGGATGGCCCAGGTATCTGGCTCTAGATGACTGGTGCTTTTCTCTCTCTGGGATGGCCCAGGTATCTGGCTCTAGATGACTGGTGCTTCTCTCTCTGTGATGGTCCAGGTATCTGGCCTCTAGATGACTGGTGCTGTCTCTGTCTGTTGGTCCAGGTACCCAGCTCTAGATGACTGGTGCTTCTCTCTCTGTGATGGTCCAGGTATCTGCTCTAGATGACTGGTGCTTCTCTCTCTGTGATGGCCCCAGGTATCTGGCTCTAGATGACTGGTGCTTTTCTCTCTCTGGGATTGGCCCAAGGTATCTGGCTCTAGATGACTGGTGCTTCTCTCTCTGTGATGGCCCAGGTATCTGGCTCTAGATGACTGGTGGCTTTTCTCTCTCTGGGATGGCCCAGGTATCCTGGCTCTAGATGACTGGTGCTTCTCTCTCTGTGATGGTCCAGGTATCTGGCTCTAGATGACTGGTGCTGTCTCTGTCTGTTGGTCCAGGTATCCTGGCTCTAGATGACTGGTGCTGTCTCTGTCTGTTGGTCCAGGTACCCAGCTCTAGATGACTGGTGCTTCTCTCTCTGTGATGGTCCAGGTATCTGGCTCTAGATGACTGGTGCTTCTCTCTCTGTTGATGGCCCAGGTATCTGGCTCTAGAGGACTGGTGCTTCTCTCTCTGTGATGGCCCAGGTATCTGGCTCTAGATGACTGGTGCTTCTCTCTCTGTGATGGTCCAGGTATCTGGCTCTAGATGACTGGTGCTTCTCTCTCTGTGATGGTCCAGGTATCTGGCTCTAGATGACTGGTGCTTCTCTCTCTGTGATGGTCCAGGTATCTGGCTCTAGATGACTGGTGCTTCTCTCTCTGTGATGGTCCAGGTATATGGCTCTAGATGACTGGTTGCTGTCTCTGTCTGTTGGTCCAGGTACCAGCTCTAGATGACTGGTGCTGTCTCTGTCTGTTGGTCCAGGTACCCAGCTCTAGATGACTGGTGCTTCTCTCCTGTTGTGATGGTCCAGGTATCTGGCTCTAGATGACTGGTGCTTCTCTCTCTCTGTGATGGCCCAGGTATCTGGCTCTAGATGACTGGTGCTTCTCTCTCTGTGATGGTCCAGGTATCTGGCTCTAGATGACTGGTGCTTCTCTCTCTTGTGATGGTCCAGGTATCTGCTCTAGATGACTGGTGTTGTCTCTGTCTGTGGTCCAGGTATCTGGCTCTAGATGACTGGTGCTGTCTCTGTCTGTTGGTCCAGGTATCTGGCTCTAGATGGACTGGTGTTGTCTCTGTCTGTTGGTCCAGGTATCTGGCTCTAGATGACTGGTGCTTCTCTCTCTGTGATGGTCCAGGTATCTGGCTCTAGATGACTGGTGCTTCTCTCTCTGTGATGGTCCAGGTATCTGGCTCTAGATGACTGGTGCTTCTCTCTCTGTGATGGTCCAGGTATCTGGCTCTAGATGACTGGTGCTGTCTCTGTCTGTTGGTCCAGGTACCCAGCTCTAGATGACTGGTGCTGTCTCTGTCTGTTGGTCCAGGTACCCAGCTCTAGATGACTGGTGCTTCTCTCTGTGTGATGGTCCAGGTATCTGGCTCTAGATGACTGGTGCTTCTCTCTCTCTGTGATGGCCCAGGTATCTGGCTCTAGATGACTGGTGCTTCTCTCTCTCTGTGATGGTCCAGGTATCTGGCTCTAGATGACTGGTGCTTCTCTCTCTGTGATGGTCCAGGTATCTGCTCTAGATGACTGGTGTTGTCTCTGTCTGTTGGTCAGGTATCTGGCTCTAGATGACTGGTGCTGTCTCTGTCTGTTGGTCCAGGTATCTGGCTCTAGATGACTGGTGTTGTCTCTGTCTGTTGGTCCAGGTATCTGGCTCTAGATGACTGGTGCTTCTCTCTCTGTGATGGTCCAGGTATCTGGCTCTAGATGACTGGTGCTTCTCTCTCTGTGATGGTCCAGGTATCTGGCTCTAGATGACTGGTGTTCTCTCTCTGTGATGGTCCAGGTATCTGGCTCTAGATGACTGGTGTGTCTGAAGTGCCTGTCCTCTAAATCCCACGGGACCGTAAAGCAACTCAAATTGAACTCGTTAAGAACAGATCAGAACAACAAAACATGTTGTATCTTACCAACAGGATCATGAACATATGGCAGACTCAAATCGAGCAAGCGAAAGACGTACTTTTATTCCGCCGCAGGGACAAAGTATATGCTCTTGTAGAAACGTGAGCTGATCCCTATACGCAGGATCGGCGCTCACTTAAATAACATCTACCTACGAGCTCTAAGTCCAGCTCGCTGCCCTTGAGGCTTAATTATCCAAATCCTCAGTTCAACTGATCAAATAAAAGTCTAGGTATCCGCACCCGGTCTTTCTACTGTTGTGTTGTCTTTAATACATTCCTCTCCGGACTCCCAGCTGCTTCATCACGAAATTACCGCCTCCAGGTGTCACCTTCACACGGAGCCTTTTAGAAACACATCCTTCGAATCCACAATTCACAGCGTCCCCGTTGCCGTCAAATGACTTTGTTTCCCTTTTTTTGGTTTCTCATATTTGTCGTCCAGTTTTGTGACTGTCTGGGAAAATCCAATAAGGTCTCTTCTTTATACTTGGTGGCGCGTGTTCCGTTATGTGGCATAATGCCCCCTCCCAGATAAAAAAAAATTATTTATATTTTTTTTTCTTTATATCTGTATATCTGTACGACTACCACAACAATTTTAACCACAACTGAATAGTACTTGGTTTTACCCCCTTATCTACCCTTAAAAAAAATAAAGCTACATAACGGGCACGCCCACCTGTCCAAACCCTCCGTTGGACGTCGTGTGGCTGATCATGGGCAATCAGACACAACTAATAACATATTAGTCCCTACCTTGTCATAATAGACAAGTGTGTCCTAACTCTAGGTTTTACCATGAGTTTAGGACGAGGGTAATAATGAGGTGTTCCATGTAACCATTTTTGTTGTAGTTGACCCTTGTTGTCCTTGTTTGGTACCATACATCTTTTCCTTTTCCTGAAATTTATCTCCATGGGTAGGGTGACTTATACGCTTTCCGCCTTGAGAATCTATTGATCCTTTTCCTGTGAATATCTTAAGAATGTCGCTTGATTTTATCTATTCTTTTGCTCCTTCTGTGCCGCTTAATCCATCTACTATAATATTAATTAATCCAACAACATTGTTAATGCAAGTAAATAATTAATATCATCGAATTCAATATTTATATTAATACCAATATCATATTAATATCAATTTGCAATTACTTATTAATAATTTAACAATCAACTAATGAATAACTATTATTAACACAATCATATACCGTTCACAGTTAGTGTGACAATACAAAACAAAATACTTGGCTTAGCCATTGAATGCATAATGAATGTTCCAATCCACGGGACCGTACACTTAAAGCAACTCAAATTGAACTCGTTAAGAACAGATCAGAACAACAAAACATGTTCTATCTTACCAACAGGATCATGAACATATGGCAGACTCAAATCGAGCAAGCGAAAGACGTACTTTTATTCCGCCGCAGGACAAAGTATATGCTCTTGTAGAAACGTGAGCTGATCCCTATACGCAGGATCGGCGCTCACTTAAATAACATCTACCTACGAGCTCTAAGTCCAGCTCGCTGCCCTTGAGGCTTAATTATCCAAATCCTCAGTTCAACTGATCAAATAAAAGTCTAGGTATCCGCACCTGGTCTTTCTACTGTTGTGTTGTCTTTAATACATTCCTCTCCGGACTCCCAGCTGCTTCATCACGAAATTACCGCCTCCAGGTGTCACCTTCACACGGAGCCTTTTAGAAACACATCCTTTCGAATCCACAATCACAGCGTCCCCCGTTGCGTCAAATGACGTTGTTTCCCTTTTTTTGGTTTCTCATATTGTCGTCCAGTTTTGTGACTGTCTGGGAAAATCCAATAAGGTCTCTTCTTTATACTTGGTGGCGCGTGTTCCGTTATGTGGCATGGTGCTTCTCTCTCTGTGATGGTCCAGGTATCTGGCTCTAGATGACTGGTGCTTCTCTCTGTCTGTTGGTCCAGGTATCTGGCTCTAGATGACTGGTGCTTCTCTCTCTGTGATGGTCCAGGTATCTGGCTCTAGATGACTGGTGCTGTCTCTGTCTGTTGGTCCATGTATCTGGCTCTAGATGACTGGTGCTTCTCTCTCTGTGATGGTCCAGGTATCTGGCTCTAGATGACTGGTGCCGTCTCTCTCTAGTGGTCCAGGTATCTGGCTCTAGATGACTGGTGCTGTCTCTGTCTGTTGGTCCAGGTATATGGCTCTAGACTGCTAACTCAACAGTGACTAAAGCTTATCCACGTTGATGGATGGTTATTCACATTTGCTGTTGGTTTTGTGGTAGAATCTCATACCCACTTTGCCAAAGTAACCAGGATATTTCTAAGCTGATTCTATGGTGATACTGGCTACCAGCGTTATCTCGACAATCAGGCTGCTTTCTGTGTTTGTCAACACGGCATGACCAAGGCTGGCCGAGCCAGCCATAATTAGGATATTAACCTGAACACACCTTGTTGTTCATTACAACCATTGAGCAAATTCATCTTACATATACACATATCAAACGACTCGGTGTCCACACAACTATCCCTTCACAGCTCATAACCTAACAAGAGCACATGAGCCAGAAGTA
Organism: Cepaea nemoralis; assembly: GCA_014155875.1. NCBI lineage: Eukaryota > Metazoa > Mollusca > Gastropoda > Stylommatophora > Helicidae > Cepaea > Cepaea nemoralis. The sequence continues at coordinate 153,253 of JACEFZ010007579.1, read as the reverse complement.
AATAAAACAAACGTGTGAATATTGCAGCTGTGTAATGGATGATAGTTCTTTTCGCTGGCAAACACTTTGTAGCAAATACCAGGAATATTTCTTGCCGCGATAATCCCCCCTGAAATGTTTGCTGCCAATGTAAAGTAGTTTCCCCTTCTTACACCAAGCACGAACAACGTGAATACTGTTAATGTTGGAGTTAAGTGCTACGCAGTGAGAGAATCGGTGTGTGTGTGTGTGTGTGTGTGTGTCAGTGTGTGTGCGTGTGTGGGTGAGTGCGTCTATGTTTTTCTCTGTGTGTGTGTGTGTGTGTATGTGCGTGAATGTGTGTCTATGTGTGTGTGAGTATGTGTGTGTCTGTCTATGTGTGGGTCCAGAAATAATTATCAGCTCTAGAAACCTTGATCTATCTATCTATCTATCTATCTATCTATCTATCTATCTATCTATCTATCTATCTATCTATCTATCTATCTATCTATCTATCTATCTATCTATCTATCTAACCATCTATCTATCTATTTATCTATCTATCTATCTATCTATCAAAACATTAGGCATAATCATTGATAGAAACCTAACCTTTAATTCCCACGTTCAAGCGCTTATTAAACAAACAGCGAAAAAAGTCTACCAACTCGCCAAAATTAAAAACTTCCTTGATGAGGACACAAGGAAACTATTCTATACTTCTCATATACAAACACACTTTGACTACTGCTGTACAATCTGGGACGGTTGCTCTAATTCAAACACCAAGCGACTTTACTCACTCCAGAAACGGACCATGAGCCTAATTTATAACAAACATTTATCTGACAATCCTAGCCTGTATAAACGCCTTCAGTTACTATCACTCGGCAAATGCCTGCTTTTCAATAAAGCTAAACTAATTCACAAAATCCTGCATCGGAATGCCCCAAATTACCTTTGGCCATTGTTTAAATATAATGCTAGACACAGTAAACGTTTAAATATATTATACGTTCCGAAGCCTAGGATTGACTTATACAAAACAAACTTAACGCACTCTGCAGCTCAGCTGTGGAACAATCTTCCACAAGAAATCAAAGACATCACCAATCCCTATTCATATAATCGCAAATTACTCGAACACTATCTCAGTACGGATTATCTTCCCCCTTAATAATAGAGATAATAATAATAATAACAAAACCCTAGTATAACAGCCAGTCCCCTTTTGATAGGCCAGTATATTCCACATGGCTAATAACAAGTGTCAGACCATTATCTAATTTTACTGTGTCGTGTAGTTTTGATGTTCGCATTTTGCCCATGCCTTTATAATGCATATCTTTTATATTGTTGCTGTTCTCTGTTAGCCTTGAATGATGTGTGAATGAAATAATGTATGAAAGAGAATGATAGAAGGGCAGAATGTTAGATGGGCCTGCGTGCCCAATTCTTAACCCTTTGAAAATAAAGTTTGTTCTATCTATCTATCTATCTATCTATCTATCTATCTATCTATCTATCTATCTATCTATCTATCTATCTATCTATCTATCTGTCTGTCTATCTGCCAGACAGCCTGCCTGTCTGTCTGTCTGTCTGTCTGTCTGTCTGTCTGTGCGCCATTTCTCTGTCTATGTGCTTGCTTGTATAACTAGTTACGTCTGTCTGCCTGTCTATATTCCTGGCTATCTGTATGTCTGTCAACATGTTTGAGACTGAACGTCTGCCAGTCTGTATCTCTGTCTATGATGTTGAACAGATAATCCGCGTAGTCAAGTTACATTAAATTATAGCTCTCCATGCCATGGGTCAACGCAGTAATGACCTATAAACATACTCGTCAGCAATTTTCTTACCCAAGGAGTAACTGCTGATATCTAACGCTCCTAAAATATCATACTTGTTTGAGAAGGGACATTAGAAGAGAGTGAGTGAGAGTCTCGAAAGAAAGTGTAGGAAATATGGTTCTATTCAGTACAATGAAATGAATGCAAATTGTATGTGTATATACAACATTCTTATTTGGTTAGTGTGTCCACTATCATCATGATCATTATTATCACCATCATCATCATCATCATCGTCATCATCATCATCATCATCAGCATCAGGAATTGAATTTATTCTAGCAAGGCCTATGTCAGAAGGTTTACGGTTTCTGCTCAGGTTCAAAATTGTGTTCCCAGCATACTATTTGGGGATTTTTACAAGAACTTTGGTTTCTAATGATATCACACGTGCGCCTGAACACTTGGGTAGTGAGATAGGATACAAAGCCTTGTTAGATATGGGCGAAAAACAGGAGACCCACCTATGCAAATTGTGCATGTTAAAAACCCAACGGCAGTTGGTAAGCGCAAACAGTAGGCCGTATAATCTCTGCATTGACAAAATTGATAAGGCATACTTCTTTTTCGGACGTAATTGTGTTGTGCCCGTTTATTGCATAGCTGCGATACTTGCGGCTTTAGGCCGATACATCCAACTTCTGCGGGCATTTGTTGACCGGGTTAACTTTCCCGGGTTTTTCGAAGGATATGATAGGGTATACAACCTACTCAATGGTAAATTGAACCTTGGGTGGAATCTGTCGAGAGGAAACAAACTTTACACAAATGCATGCCTAAGTCGGACATAGCGAGATATTGTTTTTTTAGCGACACTAACATTTGACGACCGAACGAACTATATTTGTAGAGTGTCACAAATTGGTCACGCAGGCCCGCATTACATTCGGCCCTTCGAGTCACTGATTTTTCGTACATCAATTACCTATTACTCATGTTATATTCACCTAGGGGAAAAAAAAAAACATTGTCACATGAAAGTTGTGAACATAAGCAATGCATATTACCCACGCATATTACACAACACATGCATAAACACGCATATAATTACCTGCATACATACTTACATCATTTAAACAAACTCACAGTTATGCACTCACTCAATAACACTACAAAGTACGCACTCTCTCGCAAACATACATACTCACTCACAACCACAAACTCACTTACAATAGTTAGTGCGTGGTGACGTGCGTACCAATGCGTGACGCACTCTCCCAGAAAGAGGAGCGAAGAAGAAGGAAATCATGTTCCTGCTCCGCCTGTCTTTTTCATGTCCCTCCAGTCATCATCATCAAGTGCCATGCGAGACGGCGAAGGCGTTCATGCCTCTCAACATACTTCGGTCTTTGGTGTTCTGGACCAACTCTGCTGCTGACATTCCTCCATGCCACAGTCTCAATCCATCCAGCATCATTTCTCTTGGTCGGCTCTGCCTCTCTTCTCCTCCATCTTTCCAGTCGTCACGATGTTCTCCAACGAATCTCTTCTCATGACATGACCAAAGAAAGCTGTTTGTATGAGAGGAAAGATAGAAGAAGGGCAGAATGTCATACGGGCCTGCGTGCCCAATTCTTAACCCTTTGAAAATAAAGATTGTTCGTTCGTTCGTTCGTTTGTCTCTTTCTTATTGTTGCATATACTGTTCTAGTTTCATTAGCCTCCTTGATACAATCGTTGTTAGTTACTCTGGCAGCCAAGATATTCGCATCATTCGTCTTAGGAACTCCCTCCAATAGGCTTTTATAAATCTGTGGCAGGGCAATGGCTAGACGCTCGCAATACGTCACGTTGGTTATCGGTTCTAATTCACATGAAGGCTGATTTTTCAATTAGACCCGGCTCTCCTGGTGGGATGGACCCAATCTTAAATAGATACCCGGAAAGGCTGTGTGCGAGGATATAATTCTACACTTTCTCACTTGCCATATGCCTTACACCTAAATATCAATTGGGGGTCCCTTTGAGGCCACTAAGATACTTCATAAATAAACACATAGGTGTACTGCTTTTTTTTTTTTTTTTTTGGCGCTCGCCTGCTTTGAACTCACGCATAGCCCATATACGTGCTACTACGTCTACTGCACAGGACTGATTTTGATTTTGTGTGTGGTTTAACTTGCTCTACTTTTATCGTTTCTTTACTTATTCAGTCTCGGTAGAGATTTGTCCACAGCAGACGAACAATATCTCCGGCGGGCCTATTCTCGCCGGTCGCGAGATCCGCACAGTGGAAGGACGGGAGATTTGCTCGCAATAGACGAGCAATATCTCCTGTTGTATCTCCGACGGGCCTATTCCCGCTGGTTGCGGGATCCGCTAAAGTCAGGCGTGGGGTCTGACGATAGTGCACGCTTTACACAGGTCCGGACACTTGTGATTGACAGAAGTACGTGTCCTTATGGTCCAGGCGCGGGCGAGGCCCTCACCTGTGGGACTTGGCTGAACGCATCTAAGCCGGGTCCCTTGGGTTCCAGGGTCTGGCCATCACTCGCCACCTGCTCGTAGTGGCGAGGTCTCGGAGATTGACGCTGAGCCGCCAGCGTCTGCAGCCTACCTTGTGCCAGACGTATTGGTTACCCATTCCTCTGGAATACACAAGATTAGGCCGAGAGAGGGAGCATGTCGTTTGGGCACCACATGTTTCTCTGAAGCTCTGCCCAGGCATTGTTATGGAATATTGGCCACATTCCAGCTCACATACTTTGGTCTGTCAAGACTGCAAGATGCCACTCATTACCAGTGTCCTTCGCCATCTGACGAATCCATTCTGACTTCTGAATGGATAAGAACGCGCGTTCTTATACATTCGGTGTGCTAATGCCGAGGTAAGGGGTTCAACCCCTACACCGGACATTTGGACTATAATGTTGATTTCTCGTCCTCGAATTGGGACGTCAATTATTACTACCTCTGAAGTCGGGGTGGGTTCGCCTGATGGCGAGGGACATTAGTAATAAGGAAAGCTAATCCACACGTAAATTTAGTCCAGTGCTACTAGAAGTAGCGTGTATGAACTACGTTTGAGTTCAAAGCGAGAGAGCGCAAAAAATTATATTTAAGTCTCAAGGTGAACAAAGAAGAAAACAAGAAGTTAGTTTAAGAAAAGAAGAGGACGAATAAGCTATGGGCGCCACAGATTTGAATCTTTCAAGAAATTGTGTCATCTCCTCACCACTCTGCTTCTAGATGTATTATGGGTTAAACTGTTTTTACCCCTACGACGCTCTTAAATATTTCACACCATCTTCACTTCATCACGCAACGTTTTCCTACACCAGTCTTGAAAACTCATGTTCTGGCTCATCATTCTCTATACAACTCCTCTCTTGAGAATTGTAATAATGTTGTCGATGGTTCTCAAGCTGTTTCTGTTCACTGCGCCTTTTCTATCACGTGGAGAAGTTTACGATAATTTTCGATGTTTTTGAATTTTCAATTATGTTAACAAGTTCAAAATACTATTGATTGGCGCTCATAAAATTGGAAGAAAGAAGTAGGGATTGCTGGATGCACTGGACCATATAAAGCTTGAAAGCTATAGTTACCCTACCAGGACTCGAACCTGTCACCTCCAAATGACCACCGAGCCTCGCTGCAGGAACAAGTTCACTTCGACGCATGACTGACTAGACACCCCTAAATAAGGTGTCTTCATTAGCCAGGTCTGCCATCCACAAGAACCCACAACTATGATTACAATTATGAACATAATTTGTATATAACCATTGAAACAGCACCTCGGGTCTCAGAATATTATATTAAACCAGCATAAGACAAATTGTGAAGAATTGTGATTGTGAAGATTTTCGTACAATTAACCTTATATACCATATCACTAAGCTTCTACTCAGAATCATAATGAGAAGAACCAAAAAGAAAAGAAAAATGGAAATTAGTGAAGAACAGTATGGATTTGTGGAAGGAAAGGGCACAAACAATGCAATTTATACATTACGGACACTAATAGAAAGGTCAATAGAGAACCAGAGAGACATATATTTGTGCTTCATAGATTATACTAAGGCATTTGATAAAGTAAACATGATGAACTGATTAAAATGTTGGAAGATATCAACACTGATGGAAAAGATTTAAGAATAATAAAGAATATTTACTGGAACCAAGTAGCAGCAATTAAAATAGGAAATAAAGAGGGTAGTTACGAACAGATAAAGCTAGGAGTACGACAAGGGTGTGTCTTGTCACCAGATCTTTTCTCCCTGTATAGCGAAGTAATAATGAGAGAGATCAAAGAGATGCCAGGAATACTAGTTGGAGGTTATAATATAAATAATATACGCTATGCAGATGACACAGTATTGGTGGCGGATAATTCAACAGACCTACAACAATTATTAGACGTTGTAGTAACAGAGAGTGCAAGGAAAGGACTCAACTTGAATATCAAGAAAACAGTAACAATGGTAATATCAAAGAAAATGGTGACACCAAAATGTGACATAGAAATAGAAGGGAAAATCCTTAACCAAGTCGATAATTGTAGATACCTAGGGGCATTTATACCATCAGATGGAAGATGTACAACAGAGATTAGGAGCAGAATAGGGCAGGCAAAAGCTGCATTTCAGAAAATGAAGAGTATCTTATGCAATAAGTCACTGTCACTGAATGTAAGAAAGAGAGTGCTGAAATGCTATGTAGAACCAGTTTTGCTGTATGGCAGTGAATCTTGGAATGTAAATGAACAAATTAAGAAGAAATTAGAAGCAACAGAGATGTGGTTCCTGAGACGAATGTTGCGAATTCCTTGGACTGCCAGAGTAACTAACGACGACTGCCTGAAACAGGCTAATGAAACTAGAACATTATATACAACAATAAGACAGAGACAAACAGCTTTCCTCGGTCATGTGATGAGAAGAGAGGCATTGGAGAACATCGTAACAACTGGAAAGATCGAGGGGAAGAGAGGCAGAGGTAGACCAAGAGAAGTGATGCTGGATGGATTGAGACGGTGGCATGGAGGAATATCAGCAGCAGAGTTGATCCAGAAAACCAAAGACCGAGATCTATGGAGAGCCATGAACGCCTACGCCAACCGGCACGGCACTTGATGATGATGAGGTCAAATAACACACACACACACGCACGCGCGCACACACACACACACACACACACATCTATATATATATAGAGTATATATATATATATATATATATATATATTATATATATTATATATATATATATATATATATATTCATGGGTCGTATCACAAACTCTGTAGAAACCGCTGCTACTAAACCATTTATACCCTCGCTACTTACCGGCTGCGGTTTTTTTCTCTTTAAAGCTACCGACGGATATCTGATGACACAGTTAGGATAACCAGACGTGTGCAATAAATGCAAGCTAAGCTGGATTCTTCAGACGGGAAACCATTAGGACAAAGACGGCCTTCCCAGACACTTTCGCTACCGAACTGGGAAGATCACACGACATAACACCCAATCGCCCAAAGTAATTGTGTTTGTTAATTAAAGTATCATTCTAGAAAATTCGCTATGTTCTTGTTGATTATGTCAGTGATGTAAATGTCAGTGAATTTTTTCTTGGTAAGTTCCTCTTTTCTTCTCCTTGACACTCCCCGGGACATGCTGGTGAGATGGGAAACGAGCAGGCGGACAGATTGGCTGGGTCTGCATCACTAGGTGGTGTACTGGTGCATGATAAAGCGGTTGTGGCCAGGGACTTTTATTATCGTGTGTAAAGCGCTGAGGCACAGATACATCATCATTGGACATAATGGAGTGGCGGGGAGAGAGAAGAGGATCTGACCGACACTCAGTATTCCGTGAAAAGATCACACGGACACATAATCAGACTGCAGCTGGTACTACTAGTAATGGGACTCGTCGCTGGCTGGGAAGCACGTATAGGAATGTCCCGAGGAAAGAGATCGAGTCACATGGGATAAAACCCGATGCAATGAAGTCTATCCTAGTGGCCTTTACGCCCCTCTCAACTCTTCTTCTTTCTCTCCCACTACCTTGTATGACCTAACGGAGCATTCAGACATGACCTCCTGTGACCTAACGGAGCATTCAGCCACGACCTTGTATGACCTAACGGAGCATTCAGCCATGACCTTGTATCACCTAACGGAGCATTCAGCCATGACCTTACATGACCTAATGGAGCATTCAGTCATGACGTTGTATGACCTAACGGAGCATTCATCCATGACCTTGTAAGACCTAACGGAGCATTCAGCCATGACCTAAATGATTCCAAGCCCTTTGTTGATTTGTTAATGGTTGTTTGGATTGTGTAGGTAACGTTTTCAACTGGATGGGGGTATCTGGACTCACGCCAACCCTCCGTAGACGCCTCTTACGGCATGCTCTGAGGTTACTGTGTTTCTTTTCGTTGCTTTCTTTGTGGACCCTTGTAATGTCTGGGCGGAGAGGTTTCTGTAGAAACTTCACTTAATATGTTTGTTACATTTTGAGCTACAAGAATGGCAAGATAAGTTCAAAAGCTCTGGAGAGAGAGAGAGAGAGAGAGAGAGAGAGAGAGAGAGAGAGAGAGAGAGAGAGACTGGGAGAGAGGGATAGGGGAGAGATAGGGGAGAGAAGGAGAGAGGGGGAGGGAAGGAGAGATGGGGTGAGAGGATGTGGAGTTATTTGGGAGTTGGAGAGAGATATGGGGAGAGATAGCGATGAAAAAGAGAGATCTGGGAAGATAGAGATGAGGAGATATATAGGGAACAGACATGGTAAAAAAAAAGATGAGAGAGAGAGAATTGATTAGAGGGAAGAGAGAGAGAGAGAGAGAGAGAGAGAGAGAGAGAGAGAGAGAGAGAGAGAGAGAGAGAGAGAGAGATGGGGCAAGAGAGAGATGGGGCAAGAGAGAGAGAGAGATGGGGAGAGATATGGGGGATAAAGAGATAGGGAATAGAGGGAGAGAGGCATAGAGAGAAAGAGCGAGAGGAACATTCTGATATTCTGCATCACACATCTAAAGTCCCTCTGATCCTTTCAGAATTAGTGTAAACACGCTATGTTTTTACAGCACATATTTACGCATACCCCTATGATGTCTTCGCCCCTGAAAACGTGCTTAGCATTACGAACCCCTCCCTGGCCAGTACGTAATCTCCGCCATACAAAACCAGCCAGCAAACGCCTTCCCATCCGCTTCCATGGTTGCTCTGGTTACCGGAACATTCTCTCTTCTTCCTGAGAGCGATAGTAAAAATACAGACCCTTGAAGCAAACTCTCAGTGCTAGCTTGGGTTCTGTCGGCTTCGCCTGGGACAAGTTGGGACGAGAGGGAAGCCTGACAGAAGTAGGGAGAAGAAAGAAGGAGTGCACGAAGAAACTGGATTAACATTCTTACAGACGTGTAACAATGTGAAAAGTGACTTTTGTGTGTTAGTTTCTGAAAGTGTAGAACTTAAAACTGCTGAATTCACAAAACTGAGTCATATTTAACCCAACGGACTAGTTAGTAAAGCATAGAACATGAGAAGTGAATGATGCATACATCAGCGTAGATTACAATGAATTCCCATTGCCCTAATTGGGGTTTAGGTAAAAATTGCGTCATCAAAATGTGTGATTTACTAAAGATGTGGCCTTTGTTTTTGCTGATTGTGTGGCTGCCGTTGTCCATGAGTGCCAACGCCCCTTTGCCCGAAGGTAAGTACTGGCAATTCACATTTACTATTGTTAGTACGTGTTATTTTTTGACTTAAATAATACTACAACTTTTCTCATGAAACTGTATACAATAGTTCCTATCAAGAAATTATACAAATAGACTGCCGTTGAGTTATATACTAGAGAGCTTCAAATATAAAACCATAAATGTTTTTGTTTTTCTGATGTGCTGTGAATATATTCTGAAAAAGTAAAGAACAAATGTATAATTGTTCGATGTTGTCACCGCTGTGTTTAATGCATGTGCTCCAGCGCGGATAAAGTGCTTTGACTGCCTGTAGAACACAATTCTCTTTGGTCGCGTCTGTAATCGACTCATGTACCAACTTCTGAAACTCTTCATCGGACCGAAAAGTTTTGAAACTTCCTACTCCACTCATACACTTGCTGGACCGAGAGGCATGCGTCACCATACTAGACCTTCATTTGCCCATGTAATTTCTATAGGTTTCACCTCTTCGCTGATCAAAAAATGGATAACATAACGCTGCTCCTCTTTGATGCATTTCAAAAGTGTTGCGGCCATCTTTAAAGTGTCCTTATGACGTCACAGTGTTCGTCTGCTCCGTGATGTCACGTGCTAAACGCTCTTACCACCCTTAACAACAATACTGACAGATTACAAGACAATGTCGTGGTTATTGTAATTTTTGTTACACTTTAAAGGTTTTGATTTAAAGCCCCTCGTTTTAAGATGCTGATGTCTGGCGGAACATTTTCTCAAAAAGTTGTGAAATAAATACATTTACGAAACATTGGCACGCTGTGGACAACTTCAATTTGTCTATTGGACCTATAGGTACCTGGATTTACATCTATGTCCCTCGGTAATTCAAACAGGTTTTTGACTCACGATAGTGTGTTGGCAAAGATTGAGGGAGATGGGGTATGGACAGATCCTTCTTCTTATAGGCAATGTTATGTGGCAATTTTGCAATGTGTGTATCTATCCACAGCCTTCTGAATCGTATGCTGCTAATAATTTCTATACTGATGCTTCCTCCCCCCCCCCCCGCCCCTATGCCAGGACATCAACAAACTGTCCAGCACGTCTCTCTTGGTCTCCCCTGCCTCTCTTCCCCTCCAGCATCCCCGTTGAGATGAAACCCTACAGTTTTCCCCATCTCATTATGCGCCAAAATAATGTTGACTGTATTCTTCTGATGCACATAACCAGAACAGATATAGCTGATTTTTTTTTTTTTAAACAAGAAGATTTGTTATCCATCCATCCATCATGTGCCATGCCGGTAAACGTGGGCGGTCATGACTCGCCATTTCACTCGATCACCAGAGTCGTGGATCAGCTCAGTGTTCTTGTCTCGACCATCTCACGTGGTCAAGTCATCCAAGTATTTACTTCTCTGTCTTCCCCTTGTTCTCTTCCCCTCGATCTTGCCAGTTGTCACCAAGTTCTCCAATTTATTTCTTCTCATAACATGTCCAAAAAAGTTTTGGCTGTCTACGTCTAATTTCTCTAATCAATTTACGATATTGATTTGTTTCTTGTAGCACTTGGTCATTGGATTTTCTCTGTCCATGGTACTCTTTGCATTCTCCCCAGAAACCACATTTCCACAGCGATCAGATGTTTTTCAGCTTGACTGCTCATTGTCCAGGTTTCACATCCATACAAAAGCACAGGTTCTATGTAGACCCTCATCACTCTTTTTCTCGTTTCAATTGACATCTTCTTTTATTAGTCAGTATGTTTTTCATCTTGCTAAAGGCTACTTTTGCCAAAGCGATTCTTGTTCTAATCTCTTCAAGGCATCTCCCATCAGACGTTATGACTGTTCGTAGATAGTTGTACAGATTCACTTGTTTAAGTATATTCCCATTTATTTGTTATGGTATTTCGTTCTTCTTAGTGACGACCATAATCTGTGACTTCTTACCAGGAAATGTGAAGAAGTCAAAAGAAAGTAAATTTAGCACGAAATTTAGAATATTTAATTGTAATTTACATCAAATCTAATGTATAGATCAGAAATAGTGAGAGCAAACAAAACAATTACAAATAAACTATTAACTTTCATTACATGGAACATGCCCAAAATAGAAGGACTAAACTTTTTGGATAGAATCACCAACGCGTAGCTTATGGAGAGAACTGGACAAGTACCTGTGAATTAACGTGGAGCTTATGAAGAAAACTGGAAAAGTACCCTTGAATTAACGTGGAGCTCATGGAGAGAACTGGACAAATACCCGTGAATTAACGTGGACCTCATGGAGAGAACTGGACAAATAAGTGTGAACCAGCGTAGAGCTTATGGAGAGAACTTGACAAATAACCGTGAATCAAAGTGGAGCTATTGAAGAGAACTTGACGTTAACCAGCGTGGAGCTCATGGAAAGAACTAGACAAACAACCGTGAATGTGCTTGGAGCTTATAGAGGGAACAGGACAAATAACCGTCAACCAACGTGTAGCTCATGGAGAGAACTGGACAAATAACCGTTAGCCAACGTTGAGCTCATGGAGAGAACTGGACAAGTGCCCGTTAATCAACGTGGAGCTCATGGAGAGAAATGGGCAATTACCCGTGAATCAACGTGACGCTCATGGAGAGAACTGGACAAATACCCGCGAATCAATGTGGAAGCTCATGGAGAGAATTGGACAAACAACCGTGAATGTACTTGGAGCTTATGGGGGGAACTGGACAAATAAGTGTGAACCAACGTAGAGCTTATGGAGAGACCTTGACAAATAACCGTGAATCAAAGTGGAGGTCATGGAGAGAACTTGACGCATAAACGTTAACCAATGTGGAGCTCATGGAGAGAACTGGACAAACAACCGTGAATGTATTTGGAGCTTATGGAGGGAACTGGACATATAACCGTGAATCAAAGTGGAGCTCATAGAGAGAACATGACGCATAAACGTTAATCAACGTAGAGCTCATAGAGACAACTGGAAAAACAACTGTGAATGTACTTGGAGCTTATTGAGGGAACTGGACAAATAATCGTCAACCAACGTAGAGCTCATGGAGAGAACTGAACAAATAACCGTGAACCAATGTGGAGTTCATGGACAGAACTGGACAAATAACCGTGAACCAACGTGGAGCTCATGGAAAGAACTGGACAAATAACCGTTAGCCAACGTGGAGCTCATGGAGAGAACTGGACAAATGCTCGTGAATCAGCGTGGAGCTCATTGAGAGTACTGGACAAATACCCGTGAATCACCGTGGAGCTTATGGGGATAATTGAACAAACAACCGTGAATGTACTTGGAGCTTATGGAGGGAACTGGACAAATAACCGTCAACCAACGTGGAGAGCTCACGGAGAGAACTAGACAAATAACCGTGAACCAATGTGGAACTCATGGACAGAACTGAACAAATAACCGTGAACCAAAGTGGAGCTCATGAAGATAACTGGACACATAACCGTTATCCAACGTGGAGCTCATGCAGTGAACTGGACAAATAACCGTGAATCAACATGAAACTCATGGAGAGAACTGGACAAATGCCAGTTAACCAACGTGGAGCTCATGGACAGAACTGGACAGATAACCGTTAACCAACATGGAGCTCATTGACAAAACTGGACATATAACCGTTAACCAAGGTGGAGGTCATGGACAGAATTGGACAAATAAACGTTAACCAACGTGGAGCTTATACAGAGATCTGGACAAATGCCCGTTAACCGACGTTGACCTCATTGAGACAACTAGACGAATACCCGTGAATAAATGTGGAATTCATGGAGAGATCTAGACATATACCCGTGAAACAACGTAGAGGTCATGAAGAGAACTATACAAATACCTGTTAACCAACGTGGAGCTCATGGAGAGAACTGGACAAATAACCGTGAATCAATATGGAACACATGGAGAGAATGAGACATATTCACGTGAACCAATGTGGAGGTCAAGGAGAGAACTAGACAAATACCCTTGCATCAACGTGGAGCTCACGGAGAGAACTGGACAAACAACCGTGAATGTATTTGGAGCTTATGGAGGGAACTGGACATATAACCGTGAATCAAAGTGGAGCTCATGGAGAGAACATGACGCATAAACGTTAATCAACGTAGAGGTCATAGAGACAACTGGAAAAACAACTGTGAATGTACTTGGAGCTTATTGAGGGAACTGGACAAATAATCGTCAACCAACGTAGAGCTCATGGAGAGAACTGAACAAATAACCGTGAACCAATGTGGAGTTCATGGACAGAACTGGACAAATAACCGTGAACCAACGTGGAGCTCATGGAAAGAACTGGACAAATAACCGTTAGCCAACGTGGAGCTCATGGAGAGAACTGGACAAATGCTCGGTGAATCAGCGTGGAGCTCATTGAGAGTACTGGACAAATACCCGGAATCACCGTGGAGCTTATGGGGATAATTGAACAAACAACCGTGAATGTACTTGGAGCTTATGGAGGGAACTGGACAAATAACCGTCAACCAACGTGGAGAGCTCACGGAGAGAACTAGACAAATAACCGTGAACCAATGTGGAACTCATGGACAGAACTGAACAAATAACCGTGAACCAAAGTGGAGCTCATGAAGATAACTGGACACATAACCGTTATCCAACGTGGAGCTCATGCAGTGAACTGGACAAATAACCGTGAATCAACATGAACTCATGGAGAGAACTGGACAAATGCCAGTTAACCCAACGTGGAGCTCATGGACAGAACTGGACAGATAACCGTTAACCAACATGGAGCTCATTGACAAAACTGGACATATAACCGTTAACCAAGGTGGAGGTCATGGACAGAATTGGACAAATAAACGTTAACCAACGTGGAGCTTATACAGAGATCTGGACAAATGCCCGTTAACCGACGTTGACCTCATTGAGACAACTAGACGAATACCCGTGAATAAATGTGGAATTCATGGAGAGATCTAGACATATACCCGTGAAACAACGTAGAGGTCATGAAGAGAACTATACAAATACCTGTTAACCAACGTGGAGCTCATGGAGAGAACTGGACAAATAACCGTGAATCAATATGGAACACATGGAGAGAATGAGACATATTCACGTGAACCAATGTGGAGGTCAAGGAGAGAACTAGACAAATACCCTTGCATCAACGTGGAGCTCACGGAGAGAACTGGACAAATAACCGTTAACCAGCTGGTGCTCATGGACAGAACTGGACAAATAACCGTGTATCAACGTGGAGCTCATGGAGAGAACTGGACATTCAACCGTGAATGTATTTGGAGCTTATGGGGGGATCCTGAAAAATAATCGTCAACTAACGTGGAGCTCACGGAGAGAACTGGACAAATACCCGTTAACCAACGTGAAGCTCGTGAAGAGAACTGGACAAATACTAGTGAATCAACGTTTTGCTCATGGAGAGAACTAAATAAACACTCGTGAATCAAGCTCATGGAGAGAACTAGACAAATTGAATTGAATTAACGTGGAGCTTATGGAGAGAACTAGACAAATATCTGTGAATCAAAGTGGAGCTCATGGAGAGGACTAGACAAATAACCGTGAATCAACGTGAAGCTCATGGGGAAAAAACTGAACATATACCCCTGAACCAACGTGGAGCTCTTAGAGAGAACTAAACAAATATCCGTTGACCAACGTAGGCTCATGGAGAGAACTGGACAAACACCCGTGAATCAAGAAGTGAAGAAACGCGATGTCGCTGGATACGACGCACTCAGAGAACATCATAAAATAATATAACTAGGAAAGTCTTTATCTGGAATCAACACAGCAAAGGAAAGATAGGGGGGGGGGGGGGGGAATAGATGGAGAAACGAAGTAGAAACAAATAAGACCAATATGTGAAGGACACATGGACTAGACCACCATGTTAGCGTAGTCACTAGACCGCCATGTTAGCATAATGACTAGACCACCATGGTAGCGTAGTGACTAGACCACCATGTTAGCGTAATGACTAGACCACCATGTTAGCATAATGACTAGACCACCTTTGTAGCGTCGAATAACCAGACCACCATGGTAGCGTAATGACTAGACACCATGTAGCATAATGACTAGACCACATGTAGCGTAGATGACTAGACCACCATGTTAGCGTAATGACTAGACCACCATGTTAGCATAATGACTAGACCACCATGGTAGCGTAGTGACTAGACCACCATGTTAGCGTAATGACTAGACCACCATGTTAGCGTAATGACTAGACCACCATGTTAGCATAATGACTAGACCACCTTTGTAGCGTCGTAATAACTAGACCACCATGGTAGCGTAGTGACTAGACCACCATGTTAGCGTAATGACTAGACCACCATGTTAGCGTAATGACTAGACCACCATGTAGCGTAGTGACTAGACCACCATGTTAGCGTAATGACTAGACCACCATGTTAGCATAGTGACTAGACCACCATGTTAGCGTAATGACTAGACCACCATGTTAGCATAATGACTAGACCACCATGTTAGCGTAATGACTAGACCACCATGTTAGCGTAGTGACTAGACCACCATGTTAGCGTAATGACTAGACCACCATGTTAGCGTAATGACTAGACCACCATGGTAGCGTAATGACTAGACCACCATGTTAGCGTAATGACTAGACCACCATGTTAGCGTAATGACTAGACCACCATGGTAGCGTAGTGACTAGACCACCATGTTAGCGTAATGACTAGACCACCATGTTAGCGTAATGACTAGACCACCATGTTAGCGTAATGACTAGACCACCATGTTAGCGTAGTGACTAGACCACCATGGTAGCGTAGTGACTAGACCACCATGTTAGCGTAGTGACTAGACCACCATGTTAGCATAATGACTAGACCACCTTTGTAGGGTCGTAATGACTAGACCACCATGGTAGCGTAGTGACTAGACCACCATGTTAGCGTAATGACTAGACCACCATGTTAGCGTAGTGACTAGACCACCATGTTAGCATAATGACTAGACCACCATGTTAGCGTAATGACTAGACCACCATGTAGCGTAATGACTAGACCACCATGTTAGCGTAGTGACTAGACCACCATGGTAGCGTCATGACTAGACCACCATGGTAGCGTAGTGACTAGACCACCATGTTAGCGTAATGACTAGACCACCATGTTAGCGTAATGACTAGACCACCATAGTAGCGTAGTGACTAGACCACCATAGTAGCGTAGTGACTAGACCACCATGTTAGCGTAATGACTAGACCACCATGTTAGCATAATGACTAGACCACCATGTTAGCGTAATGACTAGACCACCATGTTAGCGTAGTGACTAGACCACCATGTTAGCGTAATGACTAGACCACCATGTTAGCGTAATGACTAGACCACCATGGTAGCATAATGACTAGACCACCATGTTAGCGTAATGACTAGACCACCATGTTAGCGTAATGACTAGACCACCATGTTAGCGTAGTGACTAGACCACCATGTTAGCATAATGACTAGACCACCATGTTAGCATAATGACTAGACCACCATGTTAGAGTAGTGACTAGACCACCATGGTAGCGTCGTGACTAGACCACCATGGTAGCATAGTGACTAGACCACCATGTTAGCGTAATGGCTAGACCACCATGTTAGCGTAATGATTAGACCACCATAGTAGCGTAGTGACTAGACCACCATAGTAGCGTAGTGACTAGACCACCATGGTAGCGTAGTGAATAGACCACCATGTTAGCGTAATGACTAGACCACCATGTTAGAGTAATGACTAGACCACCATGTTAGCATAGTGACTGGACCACCATAGTAGCGTAGTGACTAGACCACCATGTTAGCGTAATGACTAGACCACCATGTTAGCATAATGACTAGACCACCTTTGTAGCGTCGTAATGACTAGACCACCATGGTAGCGTAGTGACTAGACCACCATTTTAGCGTAATGACTAGAGCACCATGTTAGCGTAATGACTAGACCACCATGTTAGCGTAATGACTAGACCACCATGTTAGTGTAATGACTAGACCACCATGTTAGCGTAATGACTAGACCACGGTGTTAGCGTAATGACTAGACCACCATGTTAGCATAATGACTAGACCACCATGTAGTAGTGACTAGACCACCTGTTAGCGTAATGACTAGACCCCAGTTAGCGTAATGACTAGACCACCATGTTAGCGTAGATGACTAGACCACCATGTTAGCGTAATGACTAGACCACCATGTTAGCGTAATGACTAGACCACCATGTTAGCGTAATGACTAGACCACCATGGTAGCGTAGTGACTAGACCACCATGTTAGCGTAATGACTAGACCACCATGTTAGAGTCGTAATGACTAGACCACCATGTAGCGTAGTGACTAGACCACCATGTTAGCGTAATGACTATACCACCATGTTAGCGTAATGACTAGACCACCATGTTAGCGTAATGACTAGACCACCATTGTAGCGTAATGACTAGACCACCATGTTAGCGTAGTGACTAGACCACCATGTTAGCGTAATGACTAGACCACCATGTTAGGCGTGAGACTAGACCACCATGGTAGCGGTGACTAGGACCACCATGTTAGCATTATGACTAGACCACCCATGTTAGCATAATGGACTAGACCACCATGGTGTAGCGTAATGAATAGACCACCATGTTAGCGTAATGACTAGACCACCATGTCGTTAGCGTAGTGACTAGACCACCATGTTAGCGTTAGTCACTAGACCATAGTGTTAGGCTAATGACTAGGACACCCATTGTAGCGTAAGACTAGCCCACCATGTTAACGTAATGACTAGATTCACGGTGTTAGCGTAATGACTAGACCACCATGGTAGCGTAGTTACTTAGACCACCATGGTAACGAAGTGATAAGACCACCATGTTTATCGTAGTGGACTAGGACCACCATATTAGCGTAATGGACTAGACACCATTTAGCGTAGTGACTAGACCATCCATGTTAGCGTTAGTGACTATGAACCATCATATTAGCATTAATGGACCTAGACCCATCATGTTAGCATAAGTGACTAGGACCACATGTTAGGCATAAGTGACTAGACCACCATGTTAGCGTAGTGACTAGACCACCATGGTAGCGTAGTGACTAGATCACCGTGGTAGCGTAGCGACTAGATCACCATGGTAGCGTGTGAGTAGATCACCATAGAATTCTACCTGATTATGTTGTGGCTACATTATGTGACGGCCTGAAGTACACCCCATAATAATTACCATCAAGTCCGTAACAAGGAAACAAAAGAGTAACTGTGTGTGTGTGTGTGGGTGGGTGTGTGTGTGTGTGTGATTTAGGTGTATTAATGCGTCTTTGTTGTGTGCGTGCTGATGAATGCTATGGCCGAAATGTCAACTTTGTCACTTGTGATTCTTTTCTAGTACAAATTATCGATTCCACTTCTGGATTTTTGTTGATTCATCCAGGGCCGTGCGGTAGATTTTCTCAGTATGATGCAAGTCTTCGAAATGCCACCCTTTAAATGTCGCTGAAATGCCGCCCCTTAAACTATGCACCTACACCAAGAACCGAAATCACAGCGTACGGAAAGTGCTTAGGCAGTGGCCTGCGATAAATCATACATCCTTTATATATCAGTATCGGGATAACATAGACCAATATAGACAAGCGTTGCGTAAAGATGTTTAATTATTGTCTGGTTACAATTATATTTTGATTCCGCTGCGTACTGAAGCGGCCGGCCTCTCTGTATCATAGCACGGCACGGCCCTGGAGTCATCAATGAAGTACACCTTCAACAGTATTACGGCTAGGAATTATGAGGGATTGAAAGCGACTAAGAAGAGAAATGAGCACCCACCTGATTATGTCGTGACCTATACTTTATGTAAACAATATAAAATGACACAAAGTAGTGCAGCTTTACATAACAGATTTACGACACATACAGGACGTTGCGGCGATTAGCCTTCATCAACAAACAAACACATTCACAAACACAACATATAGTCAAGGAGATCTCCTGTGACTACATCAAAAGGTGACGACAGGACGATGTATGTGTCGTAAATCTGTTATGTAAAGCTGCACTACTTTGTGACATCCTATACTTTATGAAGTCCGGAAGTTCACCCTCGGAGGCAGTACGGCTAGGAATGTACTTGTAACTGTCGCTGTCTCATATTCTTAATGTGTGACTGTCTTTGTCATTTCTCGACGTGTGTCTGTCGTTGTCTGTCTCTGAACGTGTGTCTGTCACTGTCTTATATTCTTAATGTATGTCTGTCTCTCGACGTATGCCTCACATTCTTAATATGACTCTCACGAACAGTGTCTGTTGTTCTCTCTCTCTCTCTTCTGTCTCTCTCTGTCTCTCTCTGTCTCTGTCTCTGTCTGTCTCTCCCTCTCTCTCTCTCTCTCTCTCTCTCTCTCTCTCTCTCTCTCTCTCTCTCTCTCTCTCTCTCTCTCTCTCTCTCTCTTCTTTTTCTCCACATGTGTCTGAATCTCTACTTGTGATTTTCGCTGTCTCATATTCTTAATGCGTGACTGTCTCTTGACGCGTGTCCACAGCTCTCTCAGTCTCTGTTTCCCTCTCTGTTGATGTGTGTCTACCGCGCGCGAACTCTCTCTCCCTGACTCTCTTTCTCTCCCTGACTCTCTTTCTCTCCCTGACTCTCTTTTCTCTCTCTCTCTCTCTCTCTCTCTCTCTCTCTCTCTCTCTCTCTCTCTCTCTCTCTCTCTCATTCCATGTCTTTCTCGAAAGGCATTTGTCGCTGTCTGTCTCTCGATGTGTCTGTCGCTGTGTCATGTTCTTAATGTCTTAATGTATCTATCATGTCCTCTCTTTTCCTCTCTCTCTCTCTCTCTCTCTCTCTCTCTCTCTCTCTCTCTCTCTCTCTCTCTCTCTCTCTCTTACTCTTACTCTTTCTCCACATGTGTCTGAATCTCTACATCTGATGGTCGCTGTCTCATATTCTTAATGCGTGTCTGTCTCTTGACGTGTGCCCACAGCTCTCTCAGTCTCTCTTTCCCTCTTTCCCTCTCTGTTGACGTGTATCTACCGCGCGCGCTCTCTCTCTCTCTCTCTCTCTCTCTCTCTCCCTGCAACGCTTATAGATCACATTTATACTACATGTGCTGACAACATCACAGAATACACTGTACCTATTAACGCAATAAGCGATCACTACCCAGTATGTTGCACGTGGTCGAAAAAAGATACCAATACTCCGAAGTACAAACATTTTTTTTTCGCGTTTCCATCCTGTTTCAGGATATTGCGGTCAACACCAGCATCTTTGAGCTGTATGTTGATTCCTAGGCTAGATTACGCTCATCAGCATGCCACGACTTTCTGAGCGCCCGGCTCCATACTCTCATAAGTCACTGGCGCGACTCGAAGCCACTTCTAATTCTCGTGCGCTCACGTCGACCACGAGAGTATTCGGGGTTAACGGAGAAAGCTGCTAACCCCTCGGCCAGGCAGCCGGCGAAGCACAAACATAGACGTATAAAATATAGAAATTATAAAAATTTCAATCACGATGTCTTTTTACAAGTCTTGTTCAACTCATCTCGGGACTTTGTTTACCAGCTTCCTGACCTATATGATGCTCAGGACCACTAGCTGAAGATCTTTCTAAGTGTATTTAATAAGCATGTTCCATTTAAGAAAGTTCGAGTTAAACACTACACTAAGCCCCCGTGGATCACCCAGGAAGTAGTTGTAATTATGAGAGACCGGGACAGGGCACATAAAGATAGAGATCTAACCATATACCGTAGTCTGCGAAACAAAGTTCAATTTGTCATTCGAAAGGAAAAGAAAAACTATTTTAAAAACTTAATAATAGATAAAACCAGCAATAAAGAAATATGGAAAGCTATCAATACCTTGACAAACAAACACAAGTCATCAAAATCATTACCATCAAATCAGGTTATATGTGATTCAATTCAATAGTTTCTTTCAGTTTGACATAAACCAATCGAAGGCTGCAATATCAGATTCTCCTCATGACATATCTTTATTATCATCATTTTGTGAGAACAAATGTAATAGAGACATTCCCTCCAAGATACCGCTAATGACGACCACTGAACTATTTACTCATCTCAGTAACCTAAAACAACAATGATTTATCAGGACTAGAAGGAATCAGTAATCGGAATCTTCGCTGCGCTGCACCGGCGATCTCCGAGTCACTAACTTTTATATATAATCAATGTCTCACCAAAGGTCACTTCCCATCAGCCTTTAAAATCGCTAAAGTTTATCCTCATTTAAAAGCTGGTTCATTAGATGATCGTCTCATGAGTAACTATAGGCCAATGTCCATATTATCCTCACTATCCAAACCGCAAGAAAAAACCATTCACAAAACAACACTAGAGCACATAATTCGCCACAAACTAATAGTTGACAGTCTGTCAGGGTTTGGGCAAAAATATTCTTGTCATACGGCCATAACAAACATGACAGAAAACTGGCATCAAAATATTATCAACAATACAATTCAATTCAATTGAATACAACTTTATTTTAAAAGGGTCACAAATTGGGCACGCAGGCCCGTCTTACATTCGGCCCTTCCAATCACTCATCTTTCGTTCATCACTAGTGCATTATACATTCACATGTTTTGCATATCCTTTACAGGACATCGCTGTCAACATCAGCATCTTTCAGCTGATTGTTGATTTCTTGGCAAGATTACGCTCAGTAGTTTGCCATTGCTTTCTGAGCGACCGGCTCCATACTCTCATAAGTCACTGGCGCGACTCGAACCGCTTCCAATTCTCGTGCGCTCACGTCACCCACGAGAGTATTCGGGGTTACGGAGAAAGCTGCTAACTCCTCGACCAGGGAGACCGGCATACATTCACATAGGTAGAAAAAAAACACATTGTCAAGTGAATGTTGTAAACATAAACAATGCAAATTACCATGTTATGAGACACAAACTCCCACCCACACACAATCCCACCCACACACACACCGAGAGACACATACATACCCCACCAACCGACCCATCCCAGTCCCACACCCCCCCCCCTCCCACAAATATACACTTCCCCAAACCCAGACACACTCACCCACACACACAAACATCACCCACTAACTCACACATCCCGCGCCCATCCACATACACATCCTAACCCACACATACATCCCCCACCCACACATCCTCTACCCACCCACCCACACCCCCAACCATCCATCCCCCAATCACACTTCCCTTGACCACACATTCCCCACCCACACACACATCCCCAACCAACCCACACATCCCGCACCCACCCACACATCCATCATCCACTCACACATCCCCAACCCTTACACACACATCACCACCATCACACGTTTCCCTACCCACCTATACATCCCTAATACACTCATACACACCCCACCACCCACACATACATCCCCCATTCACCCACACATGCCCTAACCCACATCCCCCACCACACACATATCCCAAACCCACACACCACACACATCCCCGACCCACACAATATTCCTCACCCACACACCACACACACATATCCTCCACCCAAACCCACACATCCCACACCCACAAACCACCACATATCCCCGACCTACACACCACACACATATCCCCCACCCACATCAATCAATCAATCATGTGCCATGCCGGAAAGCGTGGGCGGTCATGACTCGCCATTTCACTCGATCACCAGCGTCGTGGATCAGCTCAGTGTTCCTGTCTCGTCCATGCCATGTGGCCAAGCCATCCAGATATTTTCCTCTCGGTCTTCCCCTTGGTCTGTTCCCTTCGATCTTGCCAGTTGTCACTAAGTTCTCCAATCCATTTCTTCTCATACCATGTCCAAACAATTTTGACTGCGTCTAATTTCTCTAATCAATTTACGATTTTCGTTTGTCTCCTGTAGTACTTGGTCGTTGGATTTTCTGTCTGTCCATGGTATTCTTTGCATTTTCCTAAGAAACCACATTTCTGCAGCCATCAGATGTTTTTCAGCTTGACTGCACATTGTCCAAGCTTCACATCCATACAAAAGAACAGGCTCTATGTATCCCCTCAACACTCCTCGTTTCAATTGACATTTTTTATTGGTCAGAATGTTTTTCATCTTGCTAAAGGCTACTTTCGCCATGGCGATTCTTGTTCTAATCTCTTCAAGGCATCTCCCATCAGATGTTATGACTGTTCCGAGATAATTGTACCGATTCACTTGTTGAAGAATATTCCCATTTACTTGTATATTACATTGTGGTACTTCGTTCTTCCTAGTGACGACCATAACCTGTGTCTTCTTACAATTTAATTCCAACCCCAGCTGCTCACTGTGTACAACAACCGCGTCTACTAATTGTTGTAGATCTTGTGCATTGTCTGCAATCAATACTGTATCATCTGCATATCTAATGTTATTGATGTTTCGTCCTCCAATGCTGATTCCATTTATATCTTCTACATTTCTGAAAATATTTTCACTGTATAGGGAAAAAAGATCTGGAGACATTACACATCCCTGCCTAACACCTCTCTTAATAGGTTGATATTGTCCCACTTCAATCCTTATGTCAGCTTGTTGTTTCCAATATATGTTTTTTATAAGTCTAATGTCTTTCCCATCAATTTGTAGATCTGCAAGCATATCTACCATGTTGACATCTCTAACTCTATCAAAAGCCTTTGTGTAGTCAATAAAGCAAAGGTGTATATCCTTGTTTACTTCCATAGCACGTTCAATAACTGTTCGCAGCATATACACAGCATTTACTGTACCCTTTCCTTCTACAAACCCACATTGTTCTTCCCCTATTTCAGGTTGTATTTTCTTCCTCACTCTTTGCATGATAATTCGTAGCAAAATCTTTGTGATGTGACTCATTATACTAATTGTTCTATGTTGATAACATTCCAAGGCTCCTGATTTCCTTGGGATTGCAATAAACACAGAGTTACATAATTCATAAGGTATATCTCCAGTATCATATAATGTGTTCAGCAGTCTGGTGACTTGCTCTAGTCCAAATTCTTCTAAAGCTTTAATCATACCCACATACCACACAATATTCCCCATCTACACACCACACGCATATCCCCACCCACACCCATACAGATATCCTCACCCACCTACCAGGCACATACCCTCACCCACACACCACACAAATCTCCCTCCCACACACACATCCCCCACCCACACACCACATAATATTCCCCAACAAACACACTACACACATATCCCCACCCACACACACATCCCCCATATATCCACCACCCACACACGCTCACTCACCCACACATCTCCAGTACCCACCCACACACCTCCAACCACCCACCTCCAACCACCCAACCCCTAACCACATATCTCTCGATCACACATACCCCCACCGACACACATCCCCCACCCACTCACACATGCCGCTTAGACCCGCACGCATACCTCACCCACCTACACATCTCTCAGCCACTCACACACTCTCACCCACACATTCAACACTCACACACATATCTCCCCACTCACCCACACATCCCCCATCCCCACACCCCCACCACTCACACATACTTCCCCCAACCACCCACACATCCTTTACCCACCCAAACAAATCCCCAACCATACACACATTCCCCGCACCCATCACACACATCTTCCACCCACACACCACGCACTATCCCACACCCACACCCACACACATATCCTCACCCACCCACCACAAAATACCCCCACCCAGCACCACACACACATCACCCACCCACACACCACACCCATATCCCCACCCTACACACCACACACTTCTCCCCACCCACTCTTACATCCCAATCCCCCCCCCCCCCACATACATCTCCACCCACTATACCCCCGCCACCCACACATTCTTCCCCCAACAATACACACATCTCCACCCACCCACACATATCCCCCACCCATACACACATCCCCGCACCCATCCCATACACACATCCTCCACCCATACACACATCCCCCACACACATCCCCACACCCCCTACTTACACCCCATACATACACACACACCCCCTCCCACACACCCCCACCCACCAACACCCACAAATCTCACTACCCATCAACACCCACGCCATCCATCCCCACCCATCCAAACGCATACCCCCACTCACACACCACACCCACACATCCCCCACACACACCCCCACACACACATCTTACACTCTCGCACATCCTCCACACACACACCACACACACACACACACACCCACACATCCTCACATCTAGACACATACATAATGCCTCGTGTGATCATTAAAACTAATATGAACAAACTCCCACACTTTACTCACACACATACGCTGACAATTGTCTTGAGCAGTCTCACAAAAATGTAACAAATGGAGAAAAATATGTACATATACAGTGTGTGACGTAAAAAAATAGTGATGCTCTCACACACAAAGATACACACAAGACACACACACACACACACACTCACACTCACTCTCACACTCAATCATTCTGTCTCTCATTCGCACTCACTGACTCTCTCACTCAATCCACAGTAATGTACATAAGTTTATATTATACATGATAAATTCAAGTGGTATTCATCTGATAATATGACAGATAAGAATACACAAACATATGGATTAGCGTGTTACATGACATGCGTGTTACATAACATGCGTACGCTCAACTCTCTCTCTCTCTCTCTCTCTCTCTCTCTCTCTCTCTCTCTCTATTCTTTCATACACACACTCACACGCATGCGCACACACACACACTAACACATCCACTCTCCCACTGTCTCACTCTCTCTCTCTCTCTCGCTCACTCTCTCTCTCACTCACTCACTATTTCCCTCATTCATTCACTCTCTCCATCTTCATTCACTCTATCTATCACTCTCTTACTCTCTCTCACTCACTCACACAGACAGACAGACACACACCCTCACGCTATCACTCAATGTTTCACTCTCTTTCTTACCCTAGCGCACTCACTCACTATCTCTTTTACTCTCTCTCCCTCTCACTCCCACACACACACACACACACACACACACACACACACACACACACACACACACACTCTAACACTTATTCACTCACTCACAAACACTAACTCTCTCACTCATTCACGCCTCACTCACTCACTCATTCACTCGCTTACTCACTCTCTCTCTCACACAATCCTTCACACACACTCACTTTCTCAATTACACTCTATCACACGTACACATACGCATGAATACACGCACGCACACACTCGCTCAATCACTCTCACACATACACTTACGCATGCTTGCACCGACACATTCCCTCACCATTTCTCGCTCACTCACTCTCTCCAACACACGCGCATGCACGTACGCACACACACACATTCACTCTCTCACTCTCTCTGACACCCTCTCTCTCTCTCTCTCTCTCTCTCTCTCTCTCTCTCTCTCTCTCTCTCTCTCTCTTTCCCTCCCACACGCACACACAAAAGTAGTGAACAATTATAGTTAAACAATTATAATGAACAATTATGTGGTGCGCTTTTTATAGACTTTTAGAAAAGCATTCGATATGAGATATCATACTATTCTAATTAAAACAACTAGAAACAATTTAAGTAAGCTTTAATATAGTGACAATAATAACAATCATTTTTATAAGACAGAAAACAAGTAATATCACACAATAAATCTTTATCTCAAGCCATTACCATTAATATTGGAGTACCTAGGGGTCTATACTTGACCCTCTGTTATTTGCCATTTATATAAATGATCTTCCCTTATATATTTCGCCGTCCTGCGATCTATTCGCAGACGACTGCACAGTATATACAGACGCTATTGATTGTAATGTGGTAGAATCATCTTTGCAACAGGAAATAAATAATGTAGTTAACTGGAGTCATGTAAATCGCATGCAAATTAACATTTCTCAAACTTAATGTATGTTAATAGCAACCAGGCAAAGACTTCACACTCTAAACTCGCAGAGAACTCATCAGCTGCACATTTGTAGCACGCCTGTAAAAAGTGTAACCGAGCACAAAGTACTGGGTCTTTTCAATGATAAAAATCTAACCTGTCATTCCCATGTTCTCTCGTTAACCAAATAGCGAAAAAAGTATACCAACTTGCCTAAATTTAAAATGTTCGTGACAAACAAAAAACAAGAAAGATATTTTATACTTCCCACATACAAACATTTATTGATTATTGCTCCACAATCTGGGGTGGATACTCCAAATCAATAACAAAACACCTTTATTCACTCCAGAAAAGGGCAGTGCGTTTAATTAATGGTGAAAAGCTTACCGACAATTCTAACCTACATGAACATCTTCAGTTACTGCTACTCCACAAACGCCTACTTTTTAAAAAAGCTAAACTAATTCACAAAATCCTATTTCAATATGCTCCAAGATACCTTTGGCCATTGTTAAAATATAACGCAAGACATAGCGAACGACTAAATATACTTCAAGTCACTAAACCTAGGATATACTTAAATAAAACAAGCTTAGCATACTCTGCCGCTCAGTTATGGAACATTCTTCTACAAGAAATCAAGGCCACCACCAATCATTATACATACAGTCGCAACCTGTTTGAAGACTACCTCAGTAGAGACTGCATGCCCCCCCCCCCCTCCCCCCTCCTTTTATAAACGAAAAATAATAATGGAAAATTATCTCAAACAACATCTAGCCAATAAACATTCCCTTGTGTATGGTACGTTACATCTTAATTAGGTATTTAGAATGTCCATGTTAAACATTGCCTCAGTGAGTTATGTATTATTAATGATTTTTCATGCGTTTCAATGCTTATTGTTCATTTATTGTCTAAGATCAGTTTCAT
>JACEFZ010007579.1:0-122500 GCA_014155875.1 Cepaea nemoralis | reverse complement strand
TCTCTCTCTCTCTCTCTCTCTCTCTTGCCTCATCTTATTGCCCCAAAACATATCTTGACTGCCGTAGTCTAATTTCTATAAACAATAGTCGGTTTTAATGTGTGTCTTTGAGAACTTTCTCGTTCGTTGATCTGTCCATCCATGGTATTCAATGCAGCTCTAGCACTATCTGTGTTCCTGTCTTCTAATTCTCATCCAGATTTCGCATTTCTCCCCACAGACCTAGTACCGGGATATGTACTGGGAAACAAAGGCAGCCAGTGCGGTACTGATCTAATCACCCACCCAGTGCCGCTTGGTCTATCAGATATGGCGCGGGAATCATCCACTTAATACTCCTCAACGCGTGTAAAAATGCCGTTTACTTTTTTTTTACAGCTGCATATCCTTTACAGGACGTTGCCGTCAATACCAGCATTTTACTGCCGTTGTTGATGTCTTGGCAAGAATTTACGTTCAGTAGTTTGCCATTGATTTCTGAACGACCGGCTCACATACCAGCACTTTAAAACCAGCAACAACAACAAAATCGGTGGCCGCTGTGTTTCGAACACGGGTTAGAAGCTTTACGAATCGCGTCCACAACGCCATCACCACGGAGGGCGGCTCGGAGACCGTTTACTTTATTCACCTACGTAATCATGGTCCACTTGGACACTTACTAAACAACCTGAACAGGGCATAAATACCTTTGAATATAAATGTTACAGACGAGTTCTAAGAATATCTTGGATACAGAAAAGAGCAAATGCATCCATACGGCAAGGGTTGAATATTGAAGAAGGTTGGCTACTAAAGACGATAAAACAAAGAAAACTTAAATAGTTTGGTCACTTGAAACGTCATCATAGTTTGAAGAGAACAATAATGGAGGGGTATATACCCGGGAAGAGAGGAAGAGGAAGGCCAAAGAGAAGATGAGTGCAGAATATGCCAGATGATCTCGAGATGGGTGTATCAGAGCGGGACATCTTGCTTATGATCGAAATATTTTCCGGAGGATTGTTGTGGGAGCGAGGTTCTGCAAAGGACATGCTACTTAATGATTGAATCATGGTCGAGACAAAATCACGGGGTTGATCAACGACTCTGATGATCGTGTGAGATGCCGAAACGGCATGGCACATGATGATGAACCATGGTTATTTGTGTTCCGTGTTTGTTCTTTAGGTGTGTCCATTTGTCTTCTGATTGTGTCTTAGACCAGTTATTACTTGTACTTATTCTATTTAGAAACACATGATGGACAATATTTCTCTCTTCCAAACTTAAAAGAAGGAATGGAAATTATGTTATTTCTGAACAGCACTAATTCCTGTCTGCCACGCAACTGTGACAATTTGCAGACTCGTCAACCGTACTCTGGACTTGACAGGCTTCTATTTCATCAGATAGAAAGTACGGTTAAACAAATACACATCTATACTTTTCTATTCGAGATAGTTGTGTTCACTCCTACGCAGTTAGGCCGTCTTCTGTATGTAGAGTCTAATGTGAGAAGGCGTAAAAAGGAGGAGAAGGTGAAGGTGGAGAAGAAAGACTTGAAGAAGAAGAAGAACAGAAGTAATAACAACAACCAACAACAACACAACAACAACAATAATACGATGTAACGGCAGCTACACACACACAACACGATAAATAAATTGCAGAAACGGTGTGTTGTTATAGCGGCCCCTCCCCTCCCCCCAAGCCGTGAATGTGGAATCTTGTCTGCTGGTAGACATGATATTGACTTGACAGCTGCGGAAAGTTTACTGGAGGCACAAAATCTGGTTTTTAACACGTAGAATTCTTGCTAACGTAATCGTCTCCATGCGTTGGCGGGAAAGTAGGCTACAGCATAGACCAGGTGGAACTACGGTGCTATAGCATTTAGTGAGCTTGTCTGCAAAGGCATTGGTGGGAGTTTGATTATCGGCGGCTGCAGTCACTTTTATTGTGACTTATAGGGCCCTGGGGGGTCGACCCAGCTTGATAAAAATGGATACTGACAATTTTCATGTTTTTCATGGACTTGTCTGAGAAGGAACGACTATGAGGAATGTAATTGGATACATAATTTCATAAGACATGGCCTATAATATCTGAAGACGTACAACATCACATTCTAACGGTAGGATCTACTATAGATCAATCAATCAATCATGTGCCATCTCCGCAATGAAGGTTGGCTGCAATGGGATCTCCAACATTGTGTGTCTCTCGCCTTGACTGTACATTCTGTCAGGCCATCTCTTAATGTTATCTTCCCACTTGTATCGTTGTCTACCTCTTGCTCGCTTGCCCTCAGCCTTGCCTTACCTGTATGGTTTTTATAAGAGTATCATGTCTTTAAACGTGGCCGAAATATTTCATTGCCTCCTCTTTAGTTCTTTCATCAACTCTCTCTTCATTCCCAGTTTTTCTAGAACCTCTGCATTTGATTGTTTTTGTTTCCTTGAAATGCGACATATTCGTGTGTATATCCACATCCCCGGGGCTTCTATGCGACTTTCTATGCGCTTGTTCAATGTCCAGGCTTCTGCGCCATACAGTAGTATGTACGTTTGACAATTCACATTTTTAATGTGTTATTAATCTCTAGCTGTTAATACTGATTTCATGCCGTTGAAAGCATTTTTGGCCATTCTCTTTTTGATTTCTATTTCACTTCTGCCATCATTTGTTATTATATGTCCAAGATAAGAGAAACTTCTGCTATAGAACAACGATATGTAACCATAGTACATGGGACGTGAGAGTTACCGCCTATGTAGAAAGTAGCATTAAGGATCGGTTTAAATCATTGGGTATATGTTGCTAGATGCATATAGTCAGGTCTTAGTCAAATATGACCGAGCTACCGTATGACAGTAGACTGAGCTACCTGCTTTCTGTTAGCGCCTAATGTTGGGTGGCGCTCATCAAGCCCGACACAGCACATTTTGTCAGCGGCTTTGGCGGAGGAGCATAATAGGGAGGGTACAAGCCTTACTCTAGTGCGAGGAAATGCAACCTAAAGACTAAATGT
This sequence comes from Cepaea nemoralis, assembly GCA_014155875.1. Classification (NCBI taxonomy): domain Eukaryota; kingdom Metazoa; phylum Mollusca; class Gastropoda; order Stylommatophora; family Helicidae; genus Cepaea; species Cepaea nemoralis. The sequence goes on along the minus strand of JACEFZ010007579.1, from coordinate 119,487 downwards.
CATTACAGGGTAGACCAGACCCTAAACCTTGGTCGGCAACTGGTCGAGGATCGAAGCTCCGACAGTTGGACAGTTAGAGCGTTGCTTCGCTGATCCGGCAGCTTCTGCAGCTTGTCTGGTTCCAGATGTATTTGTGTTACCTTTCCTCTGGAGTACACTAGACAGGTTGAGAGAGGGATCATGTTGCATGGGCAACACATGGTCTCTAAATTCAGGCTTTGTGTTATGGAGAGGTATAACTCCTATTTTACAAACTGTCGTCTGTCAAGACGGCAAGGTGCCAGTCAGTCACATTGGACGTGGAAGCCGGGGGTACGTAGGAGACGGGGGACGTGGAAGCAGGTGGACGTGAACGTCGCAGGACGTGGGAGCTGGGGGACATGGAAGCTGGGGGACATGTTAGACGGGAGACGTGGAAGTCGAGGGACGTGGAATCTGGGACACGTGGAAGCAGGGGGACGTGGAAGCCGCAGGACGTGGGAGCCGGGGGACGTGGGAGCCAGGGGACGTGGGAGATGGGTGACGTGGTAGAGGGGGGACGTGGGAGCCAGGGAACGAGGGAGACAGGGGAGAGGCGTCGGAGACGGGTGACATAGGAGACGGCTTACGTGGAAGCAGGGGATGTGGAAGCCTGGTGACGTGGGAGACGGGTGACGTGGGAGACGGGGGGCGTGGGGAGACGGGGGGCGTGGAAGCAGGGGACGTGTAAGTCGGGGGACGTGAGAGACGGTTGACGTGGGAGCTAGGTGACGTGGGAGACGAAGGACGTGGAAGACGGGGGACGTGGGAGACAGGGGGCGTGGAAGCAGGGGATGTGGAAGCCGGGGGACGTGAGAGACTGGGGACGTGGGAGCTAGGTGACGTGGGAGACGGGGGACGTGGAAGTTGTGGGTTGTATAAGCTGTGGTATGTGTACGATGGGAGATGTGGAAGCGGGGGTTGTGTAAGACGGGGGATGTGGATGACGGGGGAATGAGGATACCTGTGTATGTGGAAGCTGAGGGATGTGGAAGCCGGGTGGTGTAGAAAGCGGGTATGTGGAAGCCTGGGGATGTGGGAAGCTGGGAGATGTGTAAGACGGGGGATGTGGAAGCTGGGGGATGTAGCAGCTGGGGGATGTGGAAGCCGGAGGATGTGGAAGTTGGGGAATGTGTAAGACGGGGAATGTGGAAGCTGTGGGTGTGTAAGACGGGGGATGTGTAAGACGGGGGATGTGTAATACGGGGGATGTGTAAGACGGGGCATGTGTAGGACGGGGCATGTGGAAGCCGGGGGATGTGGAAGCCGGGGGATGTGGAAGCTGGGGGATGTGTAAGACAAGGGTCTTCGTGGCGAAGTGATCAAGCCGTTTAACTTGGGCTCCGAAGGTTGTGGGTTTGATTCCAGGCCGCGGTTGTGGGTTCGATTCCGGGCCGCGTCCTTCGGTTCACAAGTTAAATTTTTTGGAGACTCCTGTAGGTTTTCACTAGAGCTACGGAGTTCGTGCTTTGTGCGACGCTTTCCGCGCTGCTGTAAGAGACCGAGCCATATGGGATAAAACCCGTTGCATTGAAGTCGACCCTGTCGACTTTTAAGCGACTTTTTTTAAAAAGTAAGACGGGTGATGTGTAAGACGGGGAATGTGGAAGCTGGGGGATGTGTAAGACGTGTAAGCCGCGAGATGTGGAAACCGGGGGATGTGGAAGCTGGGGGACGTTTGAGTCGGGGGACATGGGAGACATTCGTCTGCCGACCCAGTGGTCACGGGTCCAATCCACAACGGGGCCAATTCGAATTTATAAAATTGACCAGAGCTATCACGTCTCTCAGCTTAACATATGTACCAGGAAATGACGTGAGAAGTAAGGCGATCGTCTTGATACAGACCACGTGACCCACTGGGTGCAGGCTGGTCTATAAAACCATGGTTCTAGCACCATTTGCTCAATGTCACTTTCTAAAGCGATCCTTCATTGTAATTTTTACATCGGGTGTAACTCTCATTGTACGTGATCAAACACTGCTATGTTGACAAGCGAATTTTTTTGGATCATCATCATCATCATCAATATCATCATCATCAAGTGCCTTGCCAGCCTTCGTGGATGATCATGCTTCTCCACAAATTCCTGTCCCCATTGGCATGGATTACTTCGTGTGTTGACTCCCTTCCATGCCATGACATAAGGCTGTCTTCCTCTGTCCTCTTTCCGCGAATCATTCCGGTTGGTACAATATGTTCCAGTTTTTGTCTTCACATAATATGGGAAAGATAATAACGATGACTGCCTCTTTCTTATGTCTGTGATAAGTTGTCTTTGCAACTTAACTTCCCTTAAAACGTTCTGATTGCTCATTTTTAGCTGTCCAATTAATTTTCAGCATTCTTCTATAAAACCACATCTCCAAGGCTTCCAGAGATTATTTTCGCCTGTTTACTAATTGTCCGAGGATTCGCAGCCGTAAGTTAACATTGGTTCTTTGTAGCATTCAAGAACATTTTTCTTTACTTTCAAGGACAAGGATTTATTGCACAACATTTATTATTTGTGAATAAAAATCAACCCTATCACTCAATTTCTCTCCCGACTATGATGGCGTAGTCTGTTACTTCCATGCTATACACGTGATATCAAAGGGCCACATGTGACCCACAATCCACTAACACCGCACCCAAGGGCGCAGACCCAGCTGAAATATACTGTCTCCAGCGAAAACCCGAGAAGCGATATCAGACAATCAAATATGAATTCCAGCTGCCATTTATATTTGTCTACACGTGATTTCGCCAACTGTTACACTACCCTCGAACGCACCTTGCGTCTGTACTCTCTAACGCACCTTGCCTAAATACTTGCCATCTCGGCGTCATCTGCTTTCTATAATGTGTGAGGCATTCATTGAACTTCGCCCTCTTTTAGCATGATTGACTGCTGGTGTTATACACAATCACGTTCAGTGCCAGGTCTTAGTCAGATATGACTGGCCTACCTTATGACAGTAGACGGTACTACCTGATTTTTGTATGTAGAGCTGTGCTCACCAAACCCGATACCCCCATTGTGCCAACGGCTTCTGGTGGACGAGCGCAATTCCATCCATCCATCATGTGCCATGCCGATAAGCGTGGACGGTCATGTTCTGCCATCTCACTCGATCACCAGAGTCGTGAATCATCTCAGCAATTAGGACAGTACAAGCCTTATCCTAGTGTGAGGAAATGCAACTTATAAACTAAATGTCATGGCAGGGCAGACCAAGTTATAAGCGTTAATCGGCAACTGTTCTAGGATGGACACTACAACAGGCGGACAGTTAGAGCATTGCTTTGCGGCGGCTTCTGTAGTTTGTCTTTTTCCAGACGTATTGGTGTTTTCTTTCCTCCGGAGTAAACTAGGGAGACCGAAAAAGGAATGATACTGCATAGGCAACATTTGGTCTCTAATTTCTGCTTAGGCTTTGTGTTATGAAGAGGTATAACCCTATATTATATACTATCGTCTAACAGGACTGAATTATGCCAGACGATCGCTCGTGTTAGTTCGTCGGCTTGCTTTCAACCTGTTCCATGAATCTAGGTGACTTTGATCTTAAGAGATTTCAGTTTCCACCAATGTCATGCCCGTGTTTTGAGTCCATCAGCAAAGTATAGAATACAACGTTGTTACATACCAAGCGTGTCGAAGGAGGCAATACAGGAGTTTTGGTCGTTACAGGCGATTAGTGTCTTTAAAAGGCAGTTTGCGGTGTTCTCTAAAGATGGGCCTTCCCAGTTATGTGGAACCATGGAAATCGAGAAGCTCTGTGACTGTGTTCTAGTTAAGCTCTGCCCGCCACATAATTGCATCGTTACAGGTTACCCTCTTTGGGGAAGAGCTAATAGGTACTCCACCTTGTCTAAGGGTGTCCCATGGGTCAGCGGAGGGAAGGATCTGCATTTTCTCTGTTGTCTCTGTTGAAGCACAATACCCCCAACCCCACAATACAGTGTGATCATTGATTACCGTGCTTCACTCCGAAAATGCTTTAGTCCGAAAATGCTTCAGTCTGAAAGTGTTTCAGCCTTCTTCAGCGTTCATCTGGAGTGTTTGTTTGTTTGTTTGCTTTTTTTTCAGATGTAATTGCGGTGTGTTTAGTTAGCCACCTTTGGGCCAAGACCCTTAGGCCAACACATCCGACTTTAGCGTGCGTTTTTTTATCAGGTTAGCATTACTGGGGGACTCTCACTTTTGTAGTGCCGTCCACATTCCAGCTGGTCAAGTTAGAACGGTCGACGACATCACGGTCAGCCCTCAAGGGAAGGCAGAGGTCGTCCATGGACATTTTCCGCTATCCAGGGAGACTTCCAGAGCCGGCACATAGTGCTCTGGTATTGGGCTCACCCAAGGAATCGCCACGTCCTGCACATGGCTGCTTTAATTCCTCTCTTCCATGTATTGGGTATTTCGTTCGCCACAAGCCGCTCCTCGCACAAACAAGGAACGGCCAGTCTGCAGACGACTTCCACTCAGCGAGCTTTCGGTTCAGGTTGTGTACGGACTCTGTGCCCGGAAGAAAAGATAGTCAGAGCTGTTCCGGCCGGAAGACAAAATCTTGTTCCGGGCACGAGCAACATTTCACTCGACGTTTTTGCGTAGTTCCAAGTTTATTTGCAACCTTTAAGGCCGGCACATCCGACTTCTTCGGGCGTTCTTACGGGTTTGCCTTTCCGGGGGATGCAAGCAACCAGTCCCGCAACTGCGGATCTTTCTCCGGGGGTTAATGTGAACAATACACTTCATCCTGTTACGTTATCTTCAGGTTATTAGTTCCTAACCAACACGTTAAATATCAGTAATGTGTCCCTAGATAACTCTTCTTCCAGTGATTTGTTCCTAGACAACACGTTTACTATCAGTAATGTGTTCCTTGGCTGATCTCCCTGGCCAAGGTGTTAACGACATTGTTCGTAATCCCGTATATCCACGTGGGGGAAACAGCCGTTGTGAGATTCAGCAGCGGATCGCGCCGCGCTGGTAACTTACGGGGGTATGTGAGACGGTCGTTTAGAAAGCAATGGCAAACTACTTAACGTAAAACTTTGCCTAGTACATCAACAGCAGCTGAAAAATGCTGGTGTTGACAGCAACGTCCTGCAAGGGATATGTAACGGGGAAAAAATGTGTTCCTGGATAACTCTTCTTCCAGTAATTATAGTTCACAGATAACTCGTCTTCTTCTTAGTATTAGTTTATAGATAATTCATCTTCTTTCAAGTTTTAGTTCATAGATAACTCATCTTCTTTCAAGTATTAGTCCCTAGACATCATGTTTTCTTTCAGTAATTAATTCCTAGACAATCCTCATCTTCTAGTGATTATTTCATAGGCAACACGTTTACTTACAATAATTAGTTCACAGACAACACGTTCCTAGAGGCTTCGTTTTCTTGCAGCATTTAGTTTCTAGATAACCCGTCTTCTACCAGTGATTAGTTTCCAGACGACTTCGTTTGCTTTCAGTAATCAGTTCCTACATAACTCATCTTCTACCAGTAACAGTCATAGATAACTCGTCTTCCTCCAGTAATTAGTTCCTAAATACCTTGTCTTCTTCCAGTGATTAGTTCTTATATAACTCGTCTTCTTCCAGTGATTCGTTCCTAAATACCACGTCTTTTCCCGGTGATAAGTTCCTAAATACCACCTCTTCTTTCAGTGAAAAGTTCTTAAATATCAGGTCTTGTTCCAGTAATTAATTCCTAAATACCATGTCTTCTTCCAGTGATTAGTTCCTAAATATCACATCTTCTTCCAGTGATTAGTTCTTAGATAACTCGTCTTCTTCCAGTGATTCGTTTCTAAATACCACGTCTTTGCCGGTGATTAGTTCTTAAATATCACCTCTTCTTTCAGTAAATAGATCTTAGATAAGTTATCTTCTTCCCGGTGATTAGTTCCTAAATATTACCCCTTCTTTAGTGATTAGTTCTTAGATAATTTGTCTTCTTCCAGTTATTCATTATTAAATACCACGTAGTTTTCCGGTGATTAGTACCTAAATATCACCTCTTCTTTCAGTGAATAGTTCTTATATAACTTGTCTTCTTCCAGTGATTCGTTCCTAAACAACACATTTACTTCCAGTATTTTGTTCCTACATAACTTGTCTTGATTCAGTAATTAGTTCCTAAATACCACATCTTCTTCCAGTAGTTAGTTCCTAGATACCCCATCTTCTTTGACGGGAGTCTCCGTGGCGAAGTGCTCAAGCCGTCTGCCTCGGGCTCCGAAGGTTGTGGGTTCGATTCCGGGTCCAATCCTTCGGTTCACGAGTGCATTTTTTCGGATACTCTTGAGGGTCGTCGCTGGAGCTACGGACTTAGTGCTTTGTGTGACGCCTTCCGTGCTGCGGAAAGAGACTGAGCCATATGGGATAAAAACCCGGTGCAATTTATTCGACCCTGTCGACTTTTAAGCTTTTTTTTTCCTTCCAGTGATTAGTTCGTAGATAGCTCGTCTTCTCGTCCGTGTGTTACCGGGAGCCGTGTTTGTAGCTTATTCCAGTAACACATTGCACAGTTTTATTTTAAAACTGTTGTGCATTGCTGGTATTAAAGCGTGGTTCCTTAGAAAACGCATGCATACACTTTCAGTAGATGTTTAATGTTAGTCCCTTTATCACCCTTTTTATTAGCCACTATGTCTTAATTAGCAGACGTGTTACCCTAGTTTATCTGTCAGCTGATAATAAATATTGTGAACGCTGTTGGACGATTCAACAATGCTTGTGAACAGTATTTTTCGTGGCGGACTTTTGTGTTGGCATTCTGGCAGCGGCATTATAAATAGTATACCTGTACGGGTCTCCCTGGCCAAGGAAAGCTATGGCAAAGTACTTAGCGTAAAACTTGCCTAGCACATCAATAGTAGTTTAAAAATGCTGGTGTTGACTGCAACGTCCTGTAAGGGATATGCAACATTAAAAAAAAAATAATCCTGTACGGGCTGTTGGTTTGTCAAGACGCCTGTCTGTTCCACTTTTAATATGGGGCAGTGAGAAGCAATTTGCGTGATACTCACTGGCACAGGAGCATAATGGGGCAAACCTTTGCTGTGGAATTGGAACCGCGACTAACTAACTAATAACGCTTGCGTTCGTCGTCCTGCTAAGTGAGGAGATGACAGGCCACCTATATCTCCGTGCGTTCAGGCATGCTAGATGTGATGGTCTTATCACTTCACAGATCCATGGAGGTGGGCATCTCTGAATGGATAAGACCGCCCGGGCTTAAACTTCCGGTGTACTTATGCCGAGGTAGCGTGTTCAACCCCTAAACCTTGATCAATTGGGCTAAAATGTTGACTTCTCGTCCTTGACTTGCGGACGTAAATTACTGGTACCTCAGAAATGTTAGTGGGTTCGCCTGATGGCGAGGGATACTGATAATAGGGAAAGCTAATCCACACGCAAAATTGTTTAATTCCACACGCCCGTCAGTTGGTCCCACACGCTGACTTCCTCGATCAGAAAGCAATGACAATCTACTTAACTGTACGAGGGGAAGTCAATAAATACGTCACAAATAGTTGTAGAAAAAAAACTAAATATGATAACAACTTGAAACCAGTTTATTTTTATACATACATTGTCCCTTTATTTCTCAACATAATTTCCACCAACATTGATGCACTTATCCCATCGTTTTATCAGTCCTCCCAAACCGGCTGCATAGAACTGCGTGCTCTGTTTTCTAAACCACGTTTTCACTTCACATTCAACTTCGGCGTCATTCGTGAAATGTCTCCCGCCAAGGTGGATTGTCAGTGTTTATGCTGACAAATGTTTGTCCCGTAAAGCGGTGCATAGCTGGGTAGAAAAAAGTTACGAGGGCGAGTCAATAAGTAAGTCACACAGTTCTGTGGGATGGCAGGTAAATGAAAACAAAGCACGCAGTTCTATGCAGCCGGTTTTGGAGGACTGATAAAACAATGGGATAAGTGCGTCAATGTTGGTGGAAATTATGATGAGAAATAAAGGGACAATGTATGTATAAAAATAAACTGGTTTCAAGTTGTTATCATCTTTAGTTATTTTTCTACAGCCATTTGTGACTTACTTATTAACTTACCTCGTAAAATTGCCTTGAAAATCAACCTAAGGTTGAACGCAGCATCTTGAAAAGGACATAACACATTTATAATTACCTTTCCATAACTAGAACATAACTGGAACTTAAACTCTACCAACATAAGCCACGCCCTGTAAGAGAAAGTTCTATAATATATGTTGCCAGATTTTCCCGCACGAAAAGCCTCTGTGTAGAATATTCCCTAGGTTTATGTCTGCATTCTTGTCTCTGATGTAAGTATGTCTGTCTTGCGGTTCTGCGTAATCTAATAATCGTGGGCGCGTAATCCTTTTTGCTTACTCGGTGCTTTTTGCTGGCGTTTTAATGGGAAATTGGAAGGCAAGCGCGCAAACGAACGCCAAGGATTTAAATGGAAAGCCTACAATCAAGACAAGAAAAAGACAAAGAAAGCAGATGCTGCCTTAAGTGTGTCATAGGTATTTACACACATAAGGCACAAACAATATGTTGCACGATTTATTGCCTGGCATATTTCGCTGCTTCTCGTCAGGGGCATACTGACAGGCGCCTTTCTGTCTTGATAGACGTTACGTTGCAAAAAGAGTTATACCTCTCTCCATAGCACTAAGCCTGGGTTGAATTTAGAGACCATGTGTTGCCCATGCAGCATGATCCCCTTTCGGCCTGCCTAGTTTACGTCAAATGAAAGGTAACACCAATACGTCTGGAACATGACAAGCTACAAAAGGAAAGCAACGTTCTCAGAGCTTCAATCCTAGACCAGTTGCCTACCAATGCTTAGGACCTAATCTGTCCTTGCACAATTGCAAGACTTGTACCCACATATCCGCCATCGTCAGGTACAGACTGCAGAGTTATATATCGAATGAAGTTAATAAATGAATTATACATTGTATGAAACACTTCAAACACGTAGTCACTGATGTTATTCAAATATGAAGCATTAGTCACCCTCACTGTAATCGCACGTTAAAAATGAATCCTTCTTTTCCGTTCATCTTTCTACGGAAATGCCTCACATCAACACAGTATGCTTCTCACTGAGCATCTGCTCCGACTTCGATATGCATTTGTGTAAAACTTGCTTCCTCTAAAATGAACACACGTGTAGTCTTCGGCGCTCATAGAAGGGAGAAGAAGAAGGAAGTAGAGACTAAAGGACACACTAGACAAAATAAACATTGAAAGCTCTAATTGTTGTTGTTGTTGTTGTTTGTTTGTTTGTGTGTTTGTTTGTTTGTTTGTTTGTCCATCAAGAATGATGATGACCATTCATTTCATCCAGTGGGGTTGAAAGTATGGAGCCGTGAGTTTTAAGATGGCTGATAAGGCCTATTTTGGCTCGGAAGCTATAATTACCGGCATGCGATTCGAACCTGTCACCTCCCACATGACGACGGCGGCTCGACTGCAAGATCAGGAATGCTTCGACGCATGACCAACTAGACTGGTGTAGCGTACTACTACTTTTAGTTGTCTGGACTATTTTTGCGTGTGGATTAGCTTTCCTTATTACCAGTGTCCCTCGCCATCAGGCGAACCCACTCCAACTTCTGAGGTACTTATAATTTACGTCCCCAAGTCAAGGACGGGAAGTCAACATTTTAGTCCAAGCTGTCCGGTGTAGGGGTTGCACCCGCTACTTCGGCATCAGCGCACCGGAAGTTTAAAAGTGCGCGATCTTATCCGTGTGGGCATGGTGACCTCTGCTCGGCAATAGTGATTCCGGTCTACCATTCTAGTCCGTCAATGTTGTGAAAGCACAGATGATGAATATCGGACGCGTTGGTGTAACGGTTTGGAGGTTACACTGACAACGGCGTGAGCAACGAGGGACGAGGGTTCGATGCTAGCTCTTAACGTTCGATCCTAGCGGGGCAGGGGGAGAGACTGACCACCTTTCCCGTGCACTCAGGCCTACTAAATATGATGGTCCTAACACTTTACATACCTCACAGCTGGTTTCTGCTCCAGGACTTTTCTTTTTTTTGGTCATTTTTTTTAAAATCACTTTACGCCATGCAGATGACACAGCATTGGTGACGGACAATGCTAAAGATGTACAACAATTGTTAGAAAATGTGGTAACCGAGAGTGCAAAGAAGGGACTCTCCTTGAATATCAAGAAAACGGCAACAATGGTGATATCGAAGGAAAAGGTGACACCAAAATGTGAAATGGAAATAGAAGAGAAAATTCTTAACTAAGTAGAAAATTTTAAATACCTAGGGGCATTTATAACATCAGAAGGGAGGTGCACAACAGAGATTAAGAGCAGAATAGGGCAAACAAAAGCTGCATTTCAGAACACGTAAAGTATATTATGCAGCAAGTCATTATCATTGAATATTAGAAAGTGAGTGCTGAAGTGCTATATAGAACCATATTTATCTGTATGGCTGTGAATCTTGGAATGTAAATGAACAAATTAGGAAGAGCATGGAGGCAACAGAGATGTAGTTTTTAAGACGAATGTTGTGAATTCCTTGGACTGCCAGAGTAACTAGCGACAATTGTCTGGTAGGGGCGAATGAAACTAGAACATTATATATAACAATAAGAAAGAAACAAACAGCTGCCTTTGGTCATGTGACGAGAAGAAAGGCTTTGGAGAAGATTGTGACAGATAGAGGGGAAGAGAGGCAGAGGCAAACCAAGAGAAATGATGCTGGATGGATTGAGACGGTGGCATGGAGGATTATCAGCAGCAGAGTTGATCCACAACACCAAAGACCGAGATATGCGGAGAGACATGAACGCATACGTCAGCTGGCATGGCACTCGATGATGATGATGACCACTTGATGAAAGTTTGTTTTTTTATTAGTATTCGCTTTAATCCTTCTCCATTGTATGATCTAATTCATTGTATGTAGATAAAATATTCTATGTTTGCTGCTAGTGTTGATTTCTTTTGGCTTCTACAAATTTGCTTGTGCTGCGAAAAATTTTCTTACCTTTTGAATTCCTATTTTAACATCTTCCAGTCCCCAACATGGAGGATAGGCATTTCAACGGTTAAGGCTACTGGAGTGTTTATGCTTGTGGTTACGGTTTGCATACGCATCTTCCTCATGTTGGTCTGATAGTGCATGGTTCCATCGCCCTGCTACTGAGATGAGTGCGTGGCGCGACATTGTGAGCTGTGAATGTCGCGTAAAGTGCTTTTACATCTGTTCGTGGTTGTTTGTAGCGTGAAATGCATGTTCAGAAAAATGTTGGCCAGTAGGTCGCTGACCTAACTGGGTTGCTTTATGCAGTAATGTGTGGCTGCTTCTTTCCTAGTGACCTTCTTTCCATCGACGACAAAGTGTATTTTCCGTGGCGGATTTTTGTGTTCGCATTCTCTATGCGGAATGATGCATAGTATAATTGTGCGGGCAGATGGTTTGTCGAGACTCCTGTCTATTCCACTTTTCACATGGGGCAATGAGGAACACTTTCTGTGATATTCACTGGCACAGGAACGGGGCATAATGGGGACGACCCGCTGAAGTGAAGTTGGGACCGCGACTGACTGACTAACTAAATAACTAACTAACTAACTAACTAACTAACTAACTAACTAACTAACTAACTAACTAACTAGCTAGCTAACTAACTAACTAGCTAGCTAACTAGTTAGCTAGCTAACTAACTAACTAATTAACTAACTAACTAACTAATTTTAACATCTCCATCTATTCCCCATCTCTGACTATGTTGCTGCCTAGATATGTGATTGATTCCATGTCTGGACGGGAGGTTTCAACGCAGAAATCGGATTATCATTTTCTTGATTTATTTTCCTTAACTTTGTCTTTACGCTGTAAGATGTTTTGTTATGATCTCCTATCACACGTGTTTAGTTTATCGCGTATCGCATGTATTTCGGAAGACTCTTCGTTATACTTGTTGTTACTCTCTCTCTCTCTCTCTCTCTCTCATCGTCTCTCTCTCTCTCTCTCTCTCTCTCTCTCTCTCTCATCTCTCTCCTTCACTCTCTTCTCTTCTCTCTCTCTCTCCTCCGTCTTCTCTTCTCTCTATTCTTTTTGAAACACCCCATGACGACTGGTAAAATTTGATGGGGTAAAGAGCAACAGGAAGATATAGTGTTTCCTTCAACTATTATCTGTCTGTTTAAAAACTCGCCATAATATTATTTTATTCTTTATTTTGATCTCTTTCCGTTTGCAGAATACAAGGCTACTTTAAAATTATGGTTGCGCCACCTTTTGCAACGATCTCATCTTTCGTGATATTTTTTTAACAAACGTAATTGTGGATGTACAGGTAGGATGTGGTAACACGTGCGCGCTGTGTCTGAGCTGGCTACAGGAAATAAGCAAGTCAGCAAAATGTGCTTCTTACATTCTTGAACTGTACATTTGTTATGTTATGTTATGTTATGTTATGGTACGATCTTGCTTTCTTGCGTGTGTTCGCTGGCTGTGAACGCCAGCGCGAAGTCCTGTAGTGTCGGATGAAGACGGGAACCACCAGTCTGCGTATACAAAAAATAAAACCAAAAGGTGCCAGACATGGACAATGGATACTCACACAAACCTCAGGTCCTGTATGACATCACACTGATGTTGGACAACAGGATGTCTTCATCCGACATACAAGCAAGCAAGCAGTATCCCATAGGTGTTGTTGTTGTTTTTTTTTTCTTGCATTCGCTCGCATTGAACTCAAGCGTAATCCATACACTTGCTACTACTGCTAGTGCACCGGACTGATTTTTGCGCTTGACCAGTGTCCGTCTCGGACTAATTTACTCTCCCAAGTCAAGGACAAGAAGTCAACATTTTAGTCCAGCTGATCGGTGTAAGGGTTGAACCCGCTCCCCCGGCATCAGTAAATTGTATGTTTAATAACAAGTGTTCTTATCCCATTCGGCATTGTTGACCTCTAGATCTTATAATATTCTTAAAATATGCAATTATTTTTCTAAGCTATGTTGTGTTATGTTAAATTATATCATGTTATGTTGATGAACGACGTCACTGCAGATTAGACATTCCATTGTGTACGCAGTCCTTCGATACAACATCCATCCCAAAGTATTTCTGCTCACTGTTCCCATGGGACGTAAGCTATGATAGCCCCCCTTTTGATTTTTGACACAGCCTTATCATCCTTGCACAGGCTTCACTCTCATTTGTTATAGTCAGGTTAGCATCAGAGCCTCCTCAGTATCCGCTAACCGACACCTTACTGCATTGATTATATCAGCCTTGTCCGTGCTTCTTCCCACTTATATTGTCCATTTATTACCTTTTAATTGCGGCACTACCGGGGGTGTACATCAGTATGAGCGATGTGAAGAGGGAATTCCGAATGATTTATGTCCGTTTCGGAACGGAGACTGTCGGTTGCGAGTTCCTGGTGTAAATATGGAGACCTGGTGCGTAGTATTTGTACGTTTGCTTCCCAATATAATGACTACGTTCAATCCTCGCTAGGACCGGGTACTTCTTCCTACCAGTGCATTTCTGATATATATTTACATATATATATATATATATATATATATATATATATATATATATATATATATATATATATAATCTATATATCTATATATATCTATATATATATAATATATATGGTCAGTCAAACATGAATACTTTTCGGGAAATTGTCTGATTAGAAAAGACATTGAGGAAGGGTACTAGTCTCCTTATGCCGTGTTTTAGAATATGTAACGGTCTAACAATTCAACACCCGCCAGCAGTATCCGCAAGGAGATTGCCTATATTTTAATGCAAAGTATCTGCTTCATCTCAAGAGAGTCGAGGCAATGGCTAGTGTCCTGGTCTGACGGTCCGGCGGTCGTGACTTCGAATTCCTATTAAAGGAATTGGTTGACGTGATATTGACCGCACCACCCATCTAGTGCCCAGTGATCTATAAAAACATGAGATTAGACAATATACCCACAGGGATGCTAACCGACGCTCTACTGCGGCTCACTGAGCTTGGAAATATCCACCTCTAAACATTGGCCTTACCACAATTTATACCATACTGTGTTCGGAACGTTCGGAACTATGGCGGATGGCTGTTGCTGAATTGACTGGTTTGCCTTTTCGGTTCACGAGTGCATTATTTAGGATACTCCTGAGAGTCGTCGCTGGATCTACGAAGTTCGTGCTTTGTGCGGCGCTTTCGGCGGGTCGCCCTGCGGAAAGAGACTGGGCCATTTGAGATAAAACCCAGGTCAATGAAGCCTTCCTGGCGACTGCCGATTCCATCGACGATGAATTGTATTTTTCGTGGAGGACTTTTGTGTTGGCTTTCTGGCGGCGGCATTATGCACAGTGTACCTGTGCGGGATGTTGGCTTGTCGAGACTCCTGTCTGTTCCTCTTTTCACATTGAGCAGTGGGGAGCATTTTGTGTGATATTCAGTAGCACAGGAACGGAGCATAATGGGACGACCCGTTGCCGTGAAGTTGGAACTGCGTCTAAACTAACCAACTAATATATCATACATGGGTGAGGATGTGTGCGTGATTGTGAAGTATTGTGGGTGTGGATGGTTTGTGGTGGGGATGTGTGTGTAGTTGGCGAGATGTGTGGGTGGTGGGGGTGAATGTGGGTCGAGGAGAGTAGGGTGGTTTGGGGGGATTGGTGGGTGGGTAGAGGACGTATGTTTGGGGGATGGATGTGTGGGTTTAGATGTGTATGTGGGTGGGCGCTGAACGTGTGGGTTGGTAGGGGATGTTTGTGTGGGTGGGTGAGTGTATGTGGGTTGGGGAAATAAGTGGGGGAAGTGTGTGGGTATATATATATCGTTATGTATGCCCTTTTCCTCCACAAATTCACACTGTTCCTCACTAATTTTGGTTTAATCTTGTTTCGTATTGTTTTAATAATTATTCACATTAACAGCTTTGCGTAAAGACAGATAGAGAAAGACAGTGTGAAAAGAGTCTTAATAGTCTTGTGTCATGGAACGGAAGGGAGTCAACACACGAATTGGTCCATGACTTCGTAGATCACACATCTGTGGAGAGACAAGATCGCCCATGCCTGCTGGCAAGGCACTGGATGAAGATGATGATGACGTTAAATTTCTCTAATCTATTTACGGTTCACGTCAATACGAGGTTATTATTATTAATTATTAACTGCTGCATGTCCTTGTCATGACGTTGCTTCCCCCCCCCCCCCAAAAAAAAAAAATAATAATCCTAACCCCTCTTCCCCTCCCTCCTTCAACCGCGGTTGCTGATCTTCTAGTGCAATTTTGCGTTCGAGTAGTTTGCCATGGCTTTTGCTTGTAAAAAGGTCACTTACTAATTGCCAAGGACGGACAGACTTAACCCTGACATTTTCACATCCCCAGATCTGTACCTCGGTGCCAGGTAGACGAGTTTATTTATACAGTTCTTTCCCCTGATTTGGCATGTTTATCGTCTGGTGCGGCTGAATATCACTTAATTGTTGACAATTATGCCTGGCTGGATCTTAGAACCACCAGGCAGCTTGATATGAGGGCCTGGAATGAGAGAAAATTATGTCTAGGGATAACATTAATATGATGTTAAACTTAGCACAAAATTTAGAATGTTTAACTCCAATGTTAAGTCGTTACTGTTGTTTGTCCATCAAGAATGATGATGATCATTCATTTCATCCAGTGGGGTTGAAAGTATGGAGCCGTGAGTTCTAAGACGGCTGACAAGGCCTATTTTGGCTCGAAATTTTCTTTGACAATATGAGCAAAGAAAGCTTGACGTTCCAGGAGGAGGGTCTCCTACAGTGGTTTTTCTGTCCAGCCTTTTCTTCACAGCTCTTGCAGTCCTGGTTGCTTCACAAGTGACTGCACCCTTGAGTAATGATGTGCGGCACGAATTTCGGTCTTTAGGAGTAGTCTCCCAGTTGTCAAGATGAATTCCAAAAGCTTTCAGTGAGATTTTCAGAGTGTTTAGGGAGCCTTTGATCTGGCATGCGAGTTAAGTGACCAGCCCAGTGAATCTGATTCAGTCGTTACCACTGTATGGGTCATATACGGGCGAATATGTCGCATTTTATGAAAATAAAAACAATCAAATACAGAGGCCCTAGAAAAACTGGGAATGAAGAGAGAGTTGATGAAAGAAATAAAGAGGAGGCAAGGGAAATATTTTGGCCACGTTAAAAGACATGATACTCTTATAAAAACCATACTGGAGGGCAAGGTTGAGGGCAAGCGAGCAAGAGGTAGACAACGATACAAGTGGGAAGATAACATCAAGAGGTGGACGAACATCAGCCTGACAGAATGTACAGTCAAGGCGAGAGACAGACAATGTTGGAGATCCATGCAGCCAACCTTTATTGTGGAGACGACACCTGATTGATTGATTGATTGACTGTATAAGCCAGAAATATGGATAACGACAAAAAGAATTACAAGTAAACTACAAACATGCACTGGTTGGTACCTGCGCAGAATAGTGGGATAAAATGTTATGACACAATCATCGATATAGAGTTGATGGAAGAGAACTGAACAAAACCCAATGAACCAAGAAAATACGCTGACTATGATCCATCCATCATGTGCCATGCGGTAAGCGTGGGCGGTCATGTTCTGCCATCTCACTCGATCACCAGAGTCGTGGATCAGCTCTGTGTTCCTGTCTCGACCATGCCACGTGGCCAAGCCATCCAGGTATTTGCTTCTAGGTCTTCCCCTTGGTCTCTTCCTTCGATCTTCTGGCTATGATACACACTGAAAACCCAAAGACAATATAACTAGAGACTCTTGCATGGAATCCACAAGGAAAACGAAAAGCGGGAGACCAAAAACACTTGGCAAGAGGATTACAGACCGAGATATATATAATATTGGGAAGACATGGAGGGAGGGGAAAGAGATAGCATAAGATACCACGGCTTGAGTGATTGGGTTGAAGGCATATGCATTTGGGGGATACAGAGAAGAAGAACAAAGAGAACGTATACAATTTAGCTGTAAGCACTTCATGAAGAAGAATACTCAATGTATCAAGTAGAGATAAGATCAGAAATGAAGACATCAGGACTAAAGTAGGGGTTATAGCTGCGCTAGATTTTATTAGAAGGCAGCAAGTCAAATGGTTTGGCCATGCAAGCAGGTTACCAACTAACAGTATATCACAACAAGCAATGATGTACAGACCAGAGGGAAGAAGAGGAAGAGGCCGACCACGTAAACGATGGACGCAGGGAATAACAGAGTCCATGGGAATATCGATACATAAGCCCATAAGCGGGCACTCTGCCGCTGTTTATACTTCACCTCAACACCGCAAGGTACAAGAGGAACATGATGAGATGAGAGACATTCAAGAAGACTAATTTTTAAAAGAGTGTCCTCTAATTCAAGGCTGAATATGCCTCTTTCCTCACGCGTTATTATCGACAACAAGACAGAAGATAGTGATGTATATATTTGTCGGGTACTGTTGTGCATGCAATAGAAGGCGACCAATGAGAGCTAGTCTTCCTTCCTTTGCGAAATCTCTCATCGAGAGTCGGAATCATACGCCTATTTAGGTAGCCAAAGAGGGTAGAGCAGGTACAGATATCAGACTAAGAATACAGAGCTTTTATAACACTGGGAAATTTGTGGTAGTCAAGAACTTAGAATATTCCGTTCTAACGTTAAATAAGTACTGCTGTATATATAAGACACGCGGAGAACATCGAAAATGATTATACAGAAAATATGAACATTGACTAACGGATGCCCGTCCAAAATAGAAGGAGTATGAGAGAGTTGATAAAGGAGATCATGGAGAGAGCTAGACAAGTACCAATGAAACAAAAGGCGAAAACAAGACGTTGGTGCTGAATATGACATGTATTGAGAACATCAGAATGAAAACAGTGTCACTAGAAAAGCTTTCATATGGATCCACAGGATACAAAAATAAAGGAGACTGAAAACACATGGAGAAGAGAATAGAGACAGAAATGTGCAATATCAGGAGGACATGGACGAAGCTGATTCGGAAAGCAATGGCAAACTCTGAAAGTGAACTGCCCAGAATCACGAACAGCCAAAAAGGCTTGGGTTTACTGCGACGTCCTTTAAAAGATATGCAACTTTTTTCATTTTTAATTAACCAGTGACTAGAGGTATAAACGTTAGCTGGACTTTCTTTCGGAACTTTGCAATTAACCCCAGCATTCTTGACTTGGTGTTGAGTGGACAATTTTACGTTCAGTAATTAGTAGAGCCGGATTTCATGACAAGGCGTTACGGAACGCGGTCGTAATTCCGCTTAACTGCTTCGAAACACAGCTGCGACCGATTGTGACAGCAGACCGTGTCGCGCTGGGTTGGAACGTGTTGGTATGGAGCCGATCGTCACTAAAGCAATCGGCACACTACTGAACGTAAACTTCGCCGAGAGACATCGTAACAACAAGCTGGTGTGACAGTGATGTCCCGTAAATAGGATATGCAACAACAACACAAATAGAGGCGCTCCTAGCTCTGGGGAATATTGCCAGTTCTGAGGACACTACTTCTGTCTGAACTGAGCAGTCAGCGTATCCATAGATCACCATACAGTGGATTCACCATCCAACTGTGGAGTCCCCGGAAACGACAGAGCTGATCGATTGCTAAGGAAGGAGCCAAAGGAAGAACAACTGATTCTGTGCCATATCTACATACCACCAAAGAAAAGAATGATCAAATCAATCAGAAAGCCACCAAACCTTCCTCTATGACGACTACCAAGTATGGACTCGACACAGAACAGGTGTCATTCTCTGCGCCTCAGAACAGGACACAATAGATACGCAACCACTTGTATACAAAATCAGATTGGTGACTCAGCCATGTGCACATGTGGTTTGGCGTCGCGACAGCAGAGCACATACTCCAGGATTGCCCAAACTACAACATATCCAGGCGAACCTTCTGGCTAGAGAGACAACAGTGGAAGATAAACTCTATGGACGTGAAGTGAACTAAAAAAGGACTGTTAGATTCATACAAGAGACAACATTGCAGTTATAGACATAGTTTCAGGCGAACGAAAGAAGAAGAAGAAGAAGAAAAAAACAGTTTGATTTGAAGACGCCAGGTATGCTGTCAATTGTTGCACCTTTACGTCAAGAAGTTGTGACATCCATTAGTCAAACTTTGTAAGCATAGGCTATTAATATTAGCTCCATCGGTCAACACTGTAATCTGTATAGTGAACATGCAGATTTATAACCAAATGTATGAATAGGTAACTAATAGTTGTCAATGGCTGAATAGAAAGTTCTAACAACACGTGTCTAAAGAAAGTTCCAACCACACTATAGTTTCAACTTCAGGCGCGATAGTTCTAAATACCAGAATCTCGCAGTTGTAAGGAGTCAAATGTGTAGCTTCGTGAATGAAAAGTGTAAGAAAGAGTCAAATTTATAACTTACTGAATGAAAAGTTGTACGCCACGAGCCAGACTTACAGTTTAGTGAATGAAAAGTTGTAAGCCCACGAGTTCAATTTCCAACATCGTGAGTAAACACTTGTCAGAAAATGAATGAGTTCTATGCGTGCACATTTAATGTTCTATACCTGCACATTTAAAGTTCTATACCTATACATTTAATACTCTCTCTATTCATTCATCATGTACCATGCCGGTAAGCGTGGGCGGTTATGATTCGCCATCTCACTCGATCACCAGAGTCGTGGATCAGCTTAGTGTTCTTATCTCGACAATACCACGTGACCAAGCCATTTAGATATTTACTTATCTGCCTTCCCCTTGTTATCTTCCCGCCAATCTTGCCAGTTGTCACCAAGTTATCCAATCAATTTCTTCTCATAACGTGACCAAACAATTTTCACAATCTACGTCTAATTTTTCTAATCAGTTTACGATTTTAATTTGTATTTTGTAGGACTTGGTCATTTTTTGTTCTGTCTATCCATGGTATTCTTTGCAATCTTTGCTCTATACCTTTATATTTAATGTTCCATCCTTATATATTTAACGTTTTATAACTATAAATTTAACATTCTATAGCTATACATTTAACGTTGTATACATATTTATTTAAAGTTCTTTAACAATAAATCTAACGTTCTATAACTATATATTTAACGTTCCATAACTATACATTTAACGTTCTATATTACATAACATTTAGCGTTGTATCATCATCATCATCATCTTCCACTTCTGCCGTCAAGCGTCGTGGGGAGGAATAATTTGCGTTCCAGCGCCCGGTGGACGGCACTGGATAGTGTCATTCCGTGAGGTTGTACAATGTCTCTAATGTCGTCAATCCATTTTCTTCTTGGACGTCCTCGTGGTCTCGTCGCAGATGATCTTTGATGTAAGGCCAGTGATGGTAGTAGTTGTTGTTGCATTCTAATGACATGGCCAAACCACTTGATCTTCTGTCTAGCGTTGTATATTCAAGTAATATTCCTCATTTATAACTCGATTAATCCGTAGAAATGGATTTACGGAAGAATATTGTATATTTCGTCATTAAAACAAAGACACAACCACAGAGCTAATCCTCAACTCTGGTGATCGCATGAGATGGCCAAACATGACCGCCCACACTTATCGTCATGGCGCCGGATGTTAATTTCTCTTTTCATGCTTCTGCTCACGAGATCATTTTTGTTTGTTTGCGAATTATGCATAATGCCGGCTCCGTGGCGAAGGCGTACGGACAGTTCATAATCCCGCATACCGCGTTCGAAACACAGCTGCAGGAGATTTGGCAGCAGGCCGCCTTGCGTTGGTTTTTTTGTGTGAAATGCTGTGGGTGCTGGTCGTTCAGCAAGGAATGGCAAACTACTGAACGTAAACTTGCCAAGAGATCACAAACAGCAAAAAAATATATTGGGGTTGACTGCGATGTTCTGTAAAGGATATGCAACTAACTTTGTAACGCAGAATGAAGTTACCTTAAATCTGAAACGACAGTGGCGTGGGATTAAAGACAATTATCAAGAATGTAGATAAATTACCATGATGATTTATTGATGCTGACAGGGGAGACAAGCGTCTTCAAAGGATCCTGAGGAATGTCATGGATGGCATCAGGGAAAGCGGATGTCACGGGATGGGTGTGTCAGGGGAGCTGGGATTTCGGGGGAGTGGTCTGGATATTTCAGTTTGTTTATGTTGGGGACGTATCCGTGGCCATCTGGTGAGTGATTTCGTGGTGGAGATGGGCGAGGGATTGGGGGAGATATGAAGCCACAAAAATCCTTCATCGTCTCACTCAAACGTTGAGAATTAAAATAAACTTCAGAACGCATCCTGGAAGACTGTCCAGCCTTTGCCAGACATGGAGGGGAGGAGATCTAGACTCACTGTCATTTATTGCCAGTATAGTACCTTGCGGTGTATGGCAGAGGGGTCTTTGAGCCTGAGGAATTAAGGCCGCCTGGCTAGTGCAGTCGCCGCGAACTGTGCAGGTTAGGAATTTCTTTTTGCCCCCGACAGATAAAATCCCACACCTTACCGAGTGATCGAACCCGGGTCTCCCGAATGAGAGTCCGGCGTTCTAGCCACTCGGCCAGCCGCTCCTCCTAGACTCACTATTGTCGTCATTTGTAAGCGGACAATTCAAACCCGAGTTTTACAAGGTTATTAAATTCAAGATGATCGACTTCATTGCACCGTGTTGCATCCCACATTGCTCCATTTCTTTTCTCAGGGCAGCTTGCCTAAAGCGTCTCACAAAGCACGAACTCCTTAGCTCCAGCTACGACCCCTAGCAGTCTCCAAGAAAATTGCGTTCGTGATAAGAACGGCATGAAGCGGAATGGAACCCACACCTTTAGGAGCGTGAGGCAGACAACGTAACCACTTCATATACTCCCCTCAAATCGGGTGGCCACACTAAAGCTTTCAATACTTGATACTCTCGCATGTGTCCTCTGATCTCTAATATTGTCCTGTGCTTCTGTGAATGCCAATACCTGTTAAAATTACTTCTCACACTGTTTCAATTACTTTAAGAGTTCGCTGGTAATTGCTATTTATCTGTTCTGTTCTGCGCTAAAATGACACACTCTGGATCTCATACTTGTCTCTCTGCTTAACTGATTTAGTGCCCCCCCTTCTCTTCACCCCCCCCCCCCCCCCCCCAAAAAAAAAAATTTAAACAACTTAGGTTGAACCAAACAAAGATGGATGGCGAAAAATAGGAAGAAGGGGTGTATCACGGTTTTGCCTTAAAAGTTGTTAAGGGGGTAGCAGATTTGTTGTATTATATATCAAATTAAAGTGGGTTGTATAAAGAAAACTACCGTAAATAAACCCACGGCAGATATGGGAAGTTGCCAAGACGATTAATTATCCCTTGGCAATTAATCAGTAAACCCGTCTTCACTGTAGGATTACCCACCCCTGTGCACCAGAAGCCTCATATTCAGTGCACAGAAGGCAGTTTAACCCTGGAAACGACATTTCTATGTCTAAACGTTTTCCCACATATTTCGTTTCTTATGTGCATTCCTGTGGTTAAGGATGTTGAATGCACCGTATCTTTCTCAGGTTCTCAAAACATGATTGTTGTTAAAGTAAGTATAGCACCGCTCTTCAAATCTTTTAGGGGTAATGGGTATATGGTGCTAGCACCATATTTTATAGACCAGCCGGTACTTGATGGGTAATGTAATTAATATCACTTATATAATAATCATCACTGGAGCTTTGGGTTGCATGCCCAGTGACTCGATGTCACTTTCAACAGCCAGAGAAAAGAGAAGGTGTAGACAAGATGTGTTCAAGGCCCTTTAGGATCGTGTGTCTAGTGTGAAAGAATACCTTCACTATCATCGCCTGGAGATAATGGTGCTGCAGGGAGTATCCAGAGAATCTTGCCGACACTCAGTATTTCGTGGAAATACCAGACTGACGCATAAGTTATGCCATAACCATATTGAACTGGTATCATTAGTATTGGAACTCTTCGCTGGTTGGTGAAGGTGAGGTCGGAGCACGTATGAGAATGTTTCGATTGCTATGATGTCGGTTCTTGATTCAACCCATCATCATCATGTGACATGCCGATAAGCGTAGGCTGTTATGTTTCAGCATCTTACACAATCACCAAAGTCGTGGATCAGCTCCATGTTCTTGTCTGGACCAGAATCAACCCAACTCTTCATTATAATACTGGTGCACTTTTTTCCCCTTAAGATTTTCTGCAGAAACACGTTGTTTTTAAATGACGCAACTTAAAACAACGTCTGCTAGTTTAACGCGGGCGGTTTCAAGTGAATTTTCAGACGAGCGCAAAGAAATGGAGGGAAATGTTCAGACGACAGCGCATTTCTAGAAGTTACTGAGGCTTTCTAGAGCAGTGCTTCCCAGAGTGGTGCTTCGCGGCCCGGCACCGGTCCGCGAGCACTTCTTTGCTGGTCCGGGTATAAACTGCTGGATCTGAAGTCTGACGAAGGATTGAAGATGGTTTTCAAAACCATGACATCACTAGCCTATTTTTGGATGCATGTCGAAGCAGAATATCCTGAACTTACTGAAATCGCATTGAAAGTTCTCCTTCTATTTCCGTCGACGTACTTCTGCGAAACTGTTTTTTCGTCAATGGTCATTATTAAGACAAAATACAGAAACAGTATGGAAATGTGTTCTCCTTTGCGGGTAGCGCTGAACATAATCGAGTCACGATTTGATAAGCTTGTAAATAATAAACAGGCAAACTCCTCGTATTAAATAGTTATTGCTAACAGCTGATCATTAAATCATTGTTATTATAACATACTGTAATTTAGTCAGCTTGTATAAAATCTGATTTGGTATCGTTTTTCAAGATATGTTATATTTTTATTTTATTTTGGTGTTCATTACTGTCGGTGTATACGAATATATACACCTTTACAAGAAGACCTAAATGTTGTTTTGACATTTTGAAAACAATTTTTGTTTGATTTGTAAATCTCTACAATAAAATGTGTACTCGTGAAAATGGGACTACCATTACATACATCACCGTCATCCAATAATATTATGGAGTAGTATTTGGACAACGCCCACAATTACGTTAAATCTTATATTTATATTAAAATGTATATTGAGGTCATATAACGTTCCAGATTACAAGGATGTTTTAAATGGCACCGGTCCTTGGTGCAAAAGGAGAACTTTATGTCGGTCTGCATAAGTGAAAAGTTTGGGAAGCACTGTTCTAGAGTACACACAAAATACATGAATCTTATCAGAAGAGAAACTAAGACTTTAGTTCTTTTTCTTCTTCTTCTGCTTCTTCTTCTTCTTCTTCTTCTTCTTCTTCTTTTTCTTCTTCTTCTTCTTCTTCTTCTTCTTCTTCTTCTTCTTCTTCTTCTTCTTCTTCTTCTTCTTCTTCTTCTTCTTCTTCTGCTTCTTCTTCTGATTATTATTATTATTATTATTATTATTATTATTATTCCTTTCTTCCTTCCGTCCTTCATTCCTTCCTCTCCTCCTCCTTCTCCTCCTCCTCCTCCTCCTCTTCTTCTTCTTCTACTACTACTTCTTCTAGACGCTGGTTATCTTGTTCCATTTTAACTAAATGTCACAACTATTGAATCTAATGATGTTCTGTAAAGTCAGTAATAAATGTTATCCCTACACTCCTCTTGCGTCCTCTAGCTCTTCTATTAGACTTTCTGTGGGGTAGCGTCACAGCTGGTGTTGCATTCTCGCGAGATGATCGAGCCATTTGAACTGCAACGTAGTCCACTCTGGACTTATGTTTGCTCGTGGCCCAGCTTTCCCTATTACCCGTGTTCCTCGCCATCAGGCGAACCCACTCCGACTTCTCAGGTTCTTGTAATTTACGTCCCCAAGTCAAGAACGAGAATTCAACATTTCAGTCCAACAGACCTATTTAGGGGTTGAGCCTCGGCATCAGCACATCGAAAGTTTAAGATCGAGCGCTTGTATTCATTTGACAATGCAAACCTCCGGCCGAACCATTTCATCTTCAGCCGTTATTTGCATTAGCATAAGGTGTCGATCCCAATATCTGTCTAATAACAAAATTTCTGACTCGGTCTCGCAGCTCTTCTCAAGTATCTCATCTCGCAGGTGTTGATTTTGCCTGTGTCTGATTTGGATAATGTCCAAGTTTGACATTGGTAGCATAGAGTTGGTGCGAATACGCTATTTATTATTTATCGTTTTGCGAACATAGGTGTGTTTGGATGTTTCAGTATGTTGGGGGGGGGGGGGGTGTAGTTGATATATAAGCGCATTTGCTTTTTGACATCTGGTTTCGATTTCTGGGTCTGTTCTGCCATACTCTAACATAGATTATAAGATATCAATTATTTAAACCTACACGGATTTTTGGTGTGCGCACTGAACCGGTGTGCAGCAGTTCCAGACAGCATTTTCTGATGTGTGCATAATGTATACCGTTGTCGGTTTCCATTGTCGTTTCTGCTCTGTAAGTTAATTAAATTTGCTTTTTATATAGCTCACATTGCCTTCCCAGGCGCATGACGTCGAAAGAGGCAGAGTGCTTGCAGAGAGGTGAAAGATCAACAGCAGCAGAGGAAAAAGAAGAAGAAGAAGTAGAGTGGGGGGGGCAAGAGGAGGAGGAGCAAGAAGAAAAAGGAAGAGGAACTGGAGGAGGAGAAAGAACGAGGAAAAAGAAGATGCTGATGATTATGATGTTGATGATGATGAGCATACAGGAAAGTCTGCTACATACATATACACATACTGCACATACGTATATATATATATATATATATATGTGTGTGTGTGTGTGTGTGTGTGTGTGTGTGTGTGTTTTGCACATCCTTTACAGGACATCGCTGTCAACATAGCATCTTTCAGCTGATTGTTAATTTCTTGGCAAGATTACGCTCAGTAGTTTGCCATTGCTTTCTGAGCGACCGGCTCACATACCCCGTAAGTTACCGACACGGTTAGAACCGCTATCGATTCTCGCCGTCGTCACGTTACTACGAGATTATACGGAATTACGGAGAAAGTTGCTAAATCCTGGCCAGGGAGACCGGCATTATATATATATATACATATATATATATGTATGCCGGCTCCATGGCCGAGGAGTTAGCAGCTTTCTCCGCTAACCCCGAATACTCTCGTCACGTGACGCGACGAGAATTAGCAGTGGTTCGAATCGCAAAAGTGACTTATGAGAGTATGGAGCCGGTCGCTCAGAAAGTCGTGGCGTGCTGATGAGCGTAATCTAGCCTAGGAATCAACATACAGCTGAAAGATGCTGGTGTTGACCGTAATATCCTGAAACAGGACGGAAACGCGGGGGGGAAAAAAATATATATATACACACACAAACACTTTATAATGAAAATTGCTATACATTCTAATGCTTAGTAGAGGTTTTGTTTGTTTGTTTGTTTGTTTGTTTGTTCAGCAGTAAGTAAAGAAGGCCTGCTTTATAATGACCACAGACGCACTGGGTGTCGGTTAGGCTCTGAAACCATGAGTTTAGGACCATACGTCCAACGCACATTAAAACCTTGGTCCGACTGCGCTCAAGACACTGCGCTCTAACCGCTTAGCTCACTACCAATTTCGCTAACACTCCCGCTTAAAAGGGTTCTGTTTTGGGTCAGAGATTACGAATAGGCAAATAAATACAAGGCAAGCTAAAGTGGTATTTTTTTGCTTCAGATGCGAGGCAAATGGCGGAATTTCCGCTCCCAAAGCGTGGCAGATGTTCTGTTCCGTGTGTCTGGTTGGCAGAATTGATGTAAACACTATTTGTCTGCGTTGTTCCTTCACATTCTGATTCACATTACGTGGGTGTCTAACCGCCTTTTTTATACGTTACTATACTTTCATGTTTAACAGTTTAACTGTTTCTTGCATTCTGAACTGCAACTTCCCATTTCCTAGTTTCCATAAACAAATGTGGTTCCTAATACGTATGCTGAGAATTGCCATATATATTATCAGGACACTAGTAGAAACAGCTAGAGAAGTAAAACCAGGCGCCGCCCAACATTCATTGCTAACAGAAAGCGGGTTGTGTAGTCTACTGTTATACAGTACTTGAGTCATATCTGACTAAGACCTGATATTATATTAACATATAAAGAAAAACATCAGGCTTGAATAGCTATTATAGCACAAGGACACTTGCTGAAGTCCAAAGAAATGAAATCTTCTACCAAACTTATAAGATTTAACTCCGACATTAAGTGAGCACTGTTGTGGGCATCAGAAACATTGTGACAGACTAAATCGATTACTAATAACCTACAAATATTCATTTTTAACTGATACCTGTGTAAAAGAGGAAACTAAAATTATATTACAATCATTAATGCGAAGCTTAAAGTGAGAACTAATCAGATTTCAGAAATCAAGGAGTGAGGATAAAACACTGGTGCCGGAAAGGGTATTCATTGAGAAAACTAAGTGGTAGTGTAATGAGAAAGTCTTTTTTGGTACTGATAATACTCAAGCGATGAAGATAAATAAAGACAGATATGAATAATTTGGATAGGGTATGGAGAGTTTCTGGACATAGAAAAACGAAAGGACTGCTTGGTGTGGGTTGGTTGGGAAAGGGGAGGGGTGTGGTAATGGGTGAAGAAGAAGCAGCAGAACAAACAACCAGAACAAATATCAAAACAAGAAGAAGAAGAAGAAGAAGAAGAAGAAGAAGAAGAAGAAGAAGAAGAAGAAGAAGAAGAAGAAGAAGAAGAAGAAGAAGAAGAAGAAGAAGAACAACAACAACAACAACAACAACAACAACAACAACAACAACAAGAACAAGAAGAACAAGAACAAGAACAAGAACAAGAAGAACAAGAACAAGAACATGACCAAGAACGCGAGCAACAATAACAAGAATAACAACAACAAGAAGAAAAAGAACAGGAACAAGAAAAACAAGAAGTAACAGAACAAGAACACGAAAAACAAGAAGAAGAAGCAGAAAAAGAGGGCCATAAACCATTACATAATTGCATCAGAAGAGGACAGTCTAAATTCTTTGGGTATGTTATGAGATGTGGAAAGCCGGAGTATGCTGTCTCAACGGGAAAGCTGTAGTATGCTGTCTCAACGGGAAAGCTGTAGTATACTGTCTCAACGGGAAAGCTGTAGTATGCTGTCTCAACGGGAAAGCTGTAGTATGCTGTCTCAACGGGAAAGCTGTAGTATGCTGTCTCAACGGGAAAGCTGTAGTATGCTGTCTCAACGGGAAAGCTGTAGTATGCTGTCTCAACGGGAAAGTTCGAGGTGACAAGAGACATGGGAGTCCAAGAGAGACGATGTTGGACAGTTTCACATCATGGCATGGAGGAACGTCAGTACCGAAAATGATTGGCATGAGGCAAGAGGCTCTAGACCAATGGTTCTCAACCTTTTTTGGCCCGCGTCCCCCTTCACCATATTTTCAGAACGTTATTCCCCCCTTTCGTATTTCCTCCCAATACATTCACAGCCCCCCCCCCCCTCCTACACAGTATACGTAATAATGGAAGCTAAATTTAATAGCATATACTAAAACAAGTCTACATAAAACGTGATTTGGGGGTCTACTTACGTTATAAAATGAATTTCAGGAGGGTGTTACGTACAGAACCGTAAAGTATGAAGGGATGATACGTACAGAACCGTAAAGTATGAAGGGAAAAACAATATCAAGTAATCAGTTCTTGTATTAACGCGATCTTGAAATAATCTAAAATTTCCGCCCCCCCCCCCCCCCCCCCCCCCGCCCCCCACTGGAAACCCTAAAATTCCCCCCTAGGGGGGGGGGGAAATTCCCCACCGGTTGAGAACCACTGATCTAGACAGACATGATCACTAACACCACATTGTATAGAAAAGAAAGATATTGTGGTGTTTGTCCAAGAAAAATGGTGACCATTCATTTCGTCCAGTGGGGTTGAAAGTTTGGAGCCGTGAGTTCTAAGATGGCTGGTAAGGTCTATTTTGGCTCGAAATGTTCTTTGACAATGTGGGCAAAGAATGCTTGACGTTCCAGGAGGAGGATCTCCTGCAGTGGTCGTTTTTTTTTTTTTTTTTGTGTCCAGCCTTTATTTTTCACAGCTCTTGTAGTCCTGTTTGCTTCACAAGTGACTACACCCTAGTGTAATGATGCAGCCACTGATGTCGGTCTTTGGCAGCTGTCTCCCAGGTGTTGTGATGAATTCCAAAAGCTTTTAGTGAGATCTGCAGGGTCTTTAAAGTGTTTCCTCTGGCCACATTTACCACAGTGCAGCGAGCCGCAAAAATAATTCTCGTTTAGGGTGCCTGTGATCTGGCTGGCGTGCGAGTCAAGTGACCAGCCCTGCGAATCTGATTCTTTGTTAGAAGAGTGTGGATACTGGGCATGGACGATCTTTATAGGACTTCAGTGTCTGAGATCTTGTCTTGCCATTTTATCTTCACTAGCTTCCTACGGCAGTCTGTGTGAAAATGGCTCCATTTCTGCCTCACACATGTTTATAATCTGCCAAATGTTGCGCTGTCGAAATGTGGAAGCCCAAGGATCGCAGGCGAGATAGTGACAGCAACATGCATGTGTGTATGTATGAGTGCGCACGCGAGTGTGTACACATCTGCAACACACACGCCCGAACGCACGCACGCTCCAAGAAATTTTGCTTCCACCAGCACTTTATCATTATTAAATGGCAAACATTAAACTCCCTCTCCTCGCACCCTTCTCATGTCATTCTACGTCAGTTCATGTTTACCCTATTCCCCCGTGCTTGGAAAAACAGTTCAGTTTTCTTAACCATTTCCTCCGTGGCATGAATAAGAATGTTTTACAACGTGCTCTTGTGTTGCTGCCATGATGAAATAATGCAATACTGCATAAGCTGGCACGCACCCATGGTCGAAGAAGAATGCTAGGCATCTTCGTGTTGCTAGTTTCCAGTGTGTTGTTTACTGAGCACATCTGTTTTAACTGCCCCTGATACCGTAAAACTCCTGAAAGGCGATGTAAATGTTGAGTTTCTTAGTATGTAATAGTGGCAAGGCAGTTTACGTGGTCGGTGGCTAAATGCTCTTGCGATTGAACCTTCGATGCGCTGATGTTGGGTTTAGGGGATCGTCACCTGAAAAGGTTAGTTGGACTTCAATGTTGAGTTCCGGTTCTCTACACCGGTTAGCTTAAAGATAAAGCTGTCTTCCCGTTCTCTATACCGGTTACCTGAAAGATCAACATTGTCTTCCCGTTCTCTACACCGGTTAGCTGAAAGATCAACATTGTCTTCCCGTTCTCTACACCGGTTAGCTGAAAGATCAACAATGTCTTCCCGTTCTCTACACCGGTTACCTGAAAGATCAACATTGTCTTCCCGTTCTCTACACCGGTTAGCTGAAAGATCAACAATGTCTTCCCGTTCTCTACACCGGTTAGCTGAAAGATCAACAATGTCTTCCCGTTCTCTACACCGGTTACCTGAAAGATCAACAATGTCTTCCCGTTCTCTACACCGGTTACCTGAAAGATCAACAATGTCTTCCCGTTCTATATACCGGTTACCTGAAAGATCAACGCTGTCTTCCCGTTCTCTACACCGGTTACCTGAAAGATCAACGCTGTCTTCCCGTTCTCTACACCGGTTACCTGAAAGATCAACGCTGTCTTCCCGTTCTCTACACCGGTTACCTGAAAGATCAACGCTGTCTTCCCATTCTATATACCGGTTACCTGAAAGATCAATGCTGTCTTCCCGTTCTCTACACCGGTTACCTGAAAGATCAACATTGTCTTCCCGTTCTCTATACCGGTTACCTGAAAGATCAACATTGTCTTCCCGTTCTCTACACCTGTTAGCTGAAAGATCAACAATGTCTTCCCGTTCTCTACACCGGTTACCTGAAAGATCAACAATGTCTTCCCGTACTCTACACCGGTTACCTGAAAGATCAACATTGTCTTCCCGTTCTCTATACCCTTTACCTGAAAGATCAACATTGTCTTCCCGTTCTCTACACCGGTTAGCTGAAAGATCAACAATGTCTTCCCGTTCTCTACACCGGTTACCTGAAAGATCAACATTGTCTTCTCGTTCTCTACACCGGTTAGCTGAAAGATCAACGTTGTCTTCCCAGTCTCTATACCGGTTACTTGAAAGATCAGCATTGTCTTCCCGTTCTCTACACCGGTTACCTGAAAGATCAACATTGTCTTCCCATTCTCTACACCGGTTAGCTGAAAGATCAACATTGTCTTCCCGTTCTCTACAACGGTTAGCTGAAAGATCAACGTTGTCTTCCCGTTCTCTATACCGGTTAGCTGAAAGATCAACGTTGTCTTCCCGTTCTCTACACTGGTTACCTGAAAGATCAACATTTTCTTCCCGTTCTATACACCGGTTAGCAGGAAGATCAACATTGTCTTCCCTTTCAGAAAGCAATGGCAAACTTCTTCTTTTTATGCCCTTTATCCTTCATTGATGAGGATACTTTTACTGTTGCCTTTATTCTTATTGTTGCTGCTACCAGTTGTTTCTGTGCTGTTGTTGGCTTTATTGGTGCTGTGTTTGGTGTTATTATTTCTTTTGTTGGTGTTATTCGTACTTTTATAGTTCTTGTTGTATTGTTAATGTTGCATATGTTGTTGTTGTTGTTGTTGTTGTTGTTGTTGTTGTTGTTGTTGTTGTTGTTGTTGTTGTTGTTGTTGTTGTTATGTGTGTTGTTAATATGACATCGTCGTGTCCTGTTGTTGTTCTTGTGTTATTAATGCTGTTGCTGTCTTTTATGACGTGTGTTGTGGTTGTTATTGTTGTTGTTGTATTTGTTGTTGTTATATCTGTTATTTATTGCATTTGTTATTATCGCTGTTATTGATGTTGTTATTACTGTTATTGTTGTTGGTGCTAATACTAATGCGTCATGTTGCTGTTGTTGATAGTATTGGTTTTGCTGTTATGAATGCTGTTTCAGTTGTTATTGTTGCTGTTATATTTAATGCTGTTGCTGATGTTGTTGTTTGTTGTTCCTGTTATTGTTGTTGGTGCTGTCATGGATGCTGTGTCGTTACTATTGTAGTGTTATTATGGTATTGCAGTTGTTGATAATGTTGTTGCTGTTTTTGATGCTGTTGTTGTAGTTATTGTTGTTGGTGCTGATACTGATGTGTCATGTTGTTTGTAGTATTATTATTGTTGTTGCTGATGCTGCTTTGTTGCTTGCTTGCGTTCGCTGGCTGTGATCTCCAGCATGTATGTATCCTGTATATCGGATGAAGACATCCTGTTGTCCAACATCAGTGTGATGTCATACCGGACTGAGGTTTGTGTGAGTATCCGTTGTCCCATGTCTGGCTTATTGGTGTGCAGACTGGTGGTTCCTCGCCGTGCAGGCAGATACTCGGCGACTTCGGAAGAATCAGCGATCCTACTACGTTAGACGGGACCCCGAAGGGACCTGTTGCCCAGGACACACGGCGAGGACGTGTTAATAGGTCTTGGCCAGTATAGAACCCGGCCCTGGTGCCTTGGAAACACCTGCGTCCCGTTGTTGCTGTTGTTGATGTTTTTACTGCTGTTGTGGTTGTTGGTGCTTTTATGGGTGTTGGTGCTGTTATGGATGCTGTTGCCATTACTAATATTGTTGGATTATGGTTGTTGTAGTTGTTTATGTTGTTGTGGCTGTTGTTGATGTTGTTTTTGCGGTTATTGTTGTTGATGCTGATTTTACTGTTCATTTTGCGGTTGTTGGTGTTACTATTGTAGTTTCTTTTGTTGGTGTTATTATTATTGTTACTGTTATCGATGCTGTTTCCCTTTGTTATTGTTGTTGTCTTATTTATTTTTGTTGTTGATGTAGTTGTTGCTATTGTTAATGCTCTTGTTGCTGTAATTATTGTTGATGCTGATATTTTTGTATCTTGTTACAGTTGTTGATTTTACTATTGTTGTTACTTTTGTTGGTGTTATTATTATTATTATTATTATTATTATTGGTGCTATTATACATGCTGTTGCCGTTGCTATTGTTGTATTAATGGTTGTTACGGTTGTTGATGTTGTTGTGCTGATATTACTGCTCCTGTTGCTACTGTTGGTGTTGGTATTGTTGTTGCAGTTATTTAAACTAATGTTGTTGTTATTGTTATTGTTCTTCTCATTTGAAGAATTACCGTACATTTTGAATATACTATTAACGCATGGCACATAAGGCATTGTTAATCTATTCTGGTGGGAGTTTCCTAAACATTTCAAAACAAGATTCGTTCTGTTTTATCTATCATAAAGATAAAAATATTGCAGCGTGTTAAAACTTAGACTGGATTTAACGCTAAGTGGCATAAAGCTAGTGAGAAAAGCAACAGGCTCTCTCATGGAATATAGCCAGGAGATCCAAGGTAGTCCCATAAAAGATAATGCCGCCTACGGTAGTAGTTCTCAACCGGGGGGGGGGGGGGTAATTTTAGGGTTTCCAAGTTGGGTGGGGAGGGGGGGGGGGGGGGGAATAATAAGATTATTTCAAGATCGCGTTAATATAAGAACTGATTACTTTATATTGTTTTTCCCTTCATACTTTACAATTCTGTACGTCTCACCCTTCTGAAATACATTTTATAACGTATGTAGACCCGCAATTCACGTTTCTTGCAGACGTCTAGACCTGTTTTAGTCTGTGCTATTAAATTTAGCTTCCATTATTACGTATACTGTGTAGGGGCGGGGGGAATTTTTAGGGAGGAAATACGAAAGGGGGGGGGGGGGGGTGACGTTCTGAAAATATTAACAAGGGGGTCACAGGCCAAAAAAGAGTTAGACCCTAAAATGTTCTAGACCGGGAGTCTCAAGGCGGGATTGTTAAGCGTCTTGCCTGGCTATCCGAAAGTTGTGGGTCCGGGCTCCGTCTTTCGGTTCACAGTGCATTTTCCCAGGAGACTTCCGGGAGGTCGACACTGGAGCTACTGAGTCCGTGCTTTGTGTGACGTTTTCTGCAGGTCGCGCTGCGGAAAGAGACACAAAGCCTTACGGGATAACACCTGATGCAATAAAGTCGATGCTCATACCTGTATGCCCCGTTATATTCTAGAACATTTCATGTGGGCTGTGGTGGTCAGTTCCCTTACTCGTCGCTTTTTCTTTCCAGAGACTTCCCAGAACATTCTGAGAAAACGTTTTATAAGGTTGGGTCCTATGAGTTTTATAAGGTTGGATTCTATGAGTTTAAAAGGCTGGGTCCTGTGAGTTTTATAATGGTGGGTCCCTTTTAGTTTTAAAAGGTTAGATTCTATGAGTTTTATAAGGTTGGGTCCCATGAGTTTCACAAGGTTGAGTCCCATGCGTTTTATATGGTTGGGTCTTATGAGTTTTATAAGGTTGAGTCCTATGAGTTGTATAAGGTTGTGTCTTATGAGTTGTATAAGGCTGGGTATTATAAGTTTTATAAGGCTGGGTCTTATGAGTTGTATAAGGTTGGGTTTTATAAGTTGTATCAGGTTGAGGCTTATGAGTTTTATAAGGTTAGTCCGATTAGTTTTATAAGACTGGGTCTTAGGAATGTTATAAGATTGGGTCC
Source organism: Cepaea nemoralis (assembly GCA_014155875.1). Taxonomy (NCBI): domain Eukaryota; kingdom Metazoa; phylum Mollusca; class Gastropoda; order Stylommatophora; family Helicidae; genus Cepaea; species Cepaea nemoralis. Next base: position 84,967 of record JACEFZ010007579.1, on the reverse strand, counting down.
CGTGAGTTTTATAAAATTGGGTCTTATGAGTTGTATAAGGCTGGATCGTCTCGTGCCACACTAGTGGAAAAAAAATAATCATGCCTGTACAGGGGACTGAACCCATCCCACTCTCCTGGTAGATCAGCTAACTAATCACTATGCCACCCCGGGTACTATTACAATGGGTGCCCTCAAATTGTCCTAATTGTGAGAGCATTTGTTAGAGTGTGAGGACCTCAAGTCTGTTCACATCCAAACAGTGATCGTCCATGGAGTTACATTTCAATTTGTATACACTATAAGAGCAACAAGCAGCCCAGTGGTTATGGTAACCTAATTTGTTTGAATTTGCGTCTGCAGATGGCTTGCAGACATGAAGAAATCTGGCTAGCAATGTTAGCAAGTAAGGTTTTCCCCCCACGCATTGCTCATTTGTGGGAGGTCGTGTTTCGCCATCTTACACGATCTCCAGGGTCGTGGATTAACTCTGTGTTCTTGTCCCGACCATGCCACGTGGTCAAGACATCCAGATATTTACTTCTCTGCCTTCCCCTTGTTCTTGCCACCTCAATCTTGGCATTTGCCACAAAGTTCTCTAATTTATATCTTCTCATAACGTACCCATACGGATTTGACTGTCTACGTCTCATCCGCCCAATGCTCCTTGGTTTGTCTTATTGTTGTAAGTTCTAGATGAACGCTTGCATCTGTATAATTTGCTATAATAGGCATATGGTGTGTACCCTCTATTTAGAAATGGCAGATTTATTATCTAGGTAAAACAAAAGATAATTTATCTGGAATTCCGAGAAAGTAATCCGCTAACACACACCGCACGCATGCACCGCGCGCACACACACACAGCAGACACACGCACACCACACACACACACACACACACACACACACACACACACACACAAACTAGGAAAGGGAAACAGCGATTTCAACCGAGAAAGTAGCGCGGGAAACGAAACTGAAAAGCCAACGAAACGAAAATTAGGCATTGTCTTAGTAAACAAGTTCACTAAACCAATACGTCAGCTCAGGTAATATTAGAATGAGTGCCAGACAAGTTTCCAAATTGTGGGTTATTTGTTAAAGTTGCCTTTTCACACTCAAACAGTAGTCTTCCGTGGAACTACATTTCAATTTACATTCACTATAAGAAAAACGAGTAGCCCAGTGGTTAGGGTAACCAAATTTATTTTAAGTCTGGATCGAACCAAGAGCCTTACTGGCAATCCCAGAGCCCTGTCGTGTTTAGAAAACTATCTAACCACTAAACTACCTCGACCCTTGTGTATATTCTTTTAATTTAACAACTATCTGGAATAGAAAGAGTTAAGAAATAACACGGAGCAATTTCTATACAAATGCAGTTTTCCTTAGATGTGTATAATCAAGACGTTATTTACATAAACCTGCATATATCATTCGTAGGCTTGCTTCTCCTTACGTCTGCAGATGGCTTGCAGACATTAAAAAATCTGGTTAGCAATGATGGCAAGTATGGTTTTCCCCCACTTACTGTTCCTTGGATATTCCCTCTCTCTCCTCTCTCTCTCTCTCTCTCTCTCTCTCTCTCTCTCTCTCTCTCTCTCTCTCTCCTCTCTCTCTCTCTCTCTCTCTCTCTCTGCTTCTTGATTTATACGTCTTATCTCTATATGTTCTAGAGCAGCGGTTCTCAACCATTTTGGGCCCATGCATCTCTTCACCATATGTTCAGAATGTTATTCCCCCCTTTCGTATTTCCTCCCTATAAATTCCCCCCGCCCCTACACAGTATATATAACAATGGAAGCTAAATTTAATAACACATAATAGAACAAGTCTAGACGTCTACATAAGACGTGATTTGCTGGTATATACTTTCGATATAAAATGAATTTCAGAAGGGCGAGAAGTACAGAACTGTAAAGTATAGAGGGAAAAACAATATCAATTAATCGGCTCTTGTATTAACGCGATTTTGAAATAGCCTTAATTCTCCTCCTGGAAACCCTAAAATTCCCCACCAGTTGAGAACCACTGTTTTAGAGTAACGCTTGGAGATGTATATTCTGCTATACTCAGCAATTTTTTTTTAACTTTTTTTGTGTACGCCCTAGTTAGAAATAGAAGATATATTAGCGCGGTGTGCGTTGATAACTGCGTTAAAGTCTAGGTGAGCAAACTGTCCGGATGAACACGTTTGATGAAAATAGGAATATTTGATTCCAAATATTGACTCCAAGTGCTTTAACTCGTTCAGACGTAGATAGGCAGCAGACACCCAAGAGGAATACTAGCCACTACAAGTGTTTTTCTTTCAATGTAATACGAAGTTGAGGTTGGGGTGGGGAGGGGGAGGGGGACCGAACTGAAGAGGCTAGATTTGTCTAGTATCTTCTCGCCAAATGTAAAATGGCAAGGAACACATAAGCTGATGACTGGGATTCACAGGGAACGTATAATCACACAACACACCTTGCTGGCGATTCCATACGCGAGGCGGATTGGCTTACTGGTTTCTACATACTACTACTACTACTGCTGCTGCTGCTACTACTACTACTACTACTACTACTACTACTACTACTACTACTACTACTACTACTACTACTACTTACTACTATTACTACTACTACTACTACTACTACTACTACTACTACTACTACTACTACTACTACTACTACTACTACTACTACTACTACTACTACTACCACTGCCAACAATGTGGTTGTTGCTACTACTACTACTACTACTACTACTACTACTACTACTACTACTACTACTACTACTACTACTACTACTACTACTACTGCTACTACTACTACTACAAGTGCCACTACTTCTACTATCACTACTATTACAACTACTAATACTACTACAACTGATGCTATTGTTGCTACTATTTCTTCTATTACTACCAAAACTACAAATCCTACTTTCACTACTATTACTACTACTATTAATTCTACATCGACTATTACTATTACAACAACAAACACAACACCAACTACTACTGCTGCTACTACTACTATTACTACTACTACTACTACTACTACTACTACTACTACTACTACTACTACTACTACTACTACTAATGCTACTACTACTACTGCTGGTCCTACTATGGCTACTATTATTACCCCTACTACCAATATTAGTTAGTTTAGTTTTACCAATATTACTACTATTACTACAACTACTAACACTACACTACTACTGCTGCTACAGCAATCACTACTACTATTACTAATATTACAATTACCACCACTACTACTACTTTTTTTCGCATATCATATACAGGACATCGCTGTCAACACCAGCATTTTACCGCTGTTGTTGATTTCTTGGCAAGATTACACTCAGTAGTTTGCCATTGCTTTCTGAGCGGCCGGCTCACATATCCCGTAAGTAACGGGCGCGGCGGAGAACCGCTACCGATTCTCGCGCAGCTGCGTTTGCTCACGTGGATAAACGGGATTACGGAGAAAGTCGCTAACAAGTAGGCCAGGGAGAGCGGCACTACTACTACTACTACTACTACTACTACTACTACTACTACTACTACTACTACTACTACTACTACTACTACTACTACTACTACTACTACTACTACTACTACTACTACTACTACTACTACTACCACCACTACTACCACAACTAATACAACCATAACTATACTACTACTACTACTTACTACTACTTACTACTACTATACTACTACTACTACTACTACTACTACTACTACTACTACTACTACTACTACCACCACTACTACCACAACTACTACAACCATAACTATACTACTACCTCTATTACTACTACTTATAATATTACTACTACTACTACTACTACTACTACTACTACTACTACTACTACTACTGTTACTACTACTACTATTAAATCCACTACCAATAATATTAATAAAAATAATTCTTTGCATCCATAGGTTCCGTGGATCTGCTTGAAATATTTGAGTTCAAAACATTAAATGAAGAAGTTGGCGTCAAGCAGGTGACAGGCCTGTGTCCGAACAGAGTCGCCTCCGATGACCTTGAGGAGACAGCGACCGTTGAGGACCCCGCCTGGAGACTTAGTTCCCCTGAACTTTTACCCAACAAGAGAATCTCGGATGTCTTCAAAGGTAGGTCTTAGGTTATGAAACTGAGCCATGGAAATACGAATTTCTTTTTTTTTACACTGAAATGATGTTAATCGTCTTCATCGTCGTAATGACCTCTTTCAGTACTAAATGTTCAGCGCCGAAGAACGCCCGATTCAGACAACATCACGACATAAATTATCAGTGCCTTAAAAGAATATGGAATCGACCAAGTCACCAGACTGCTGAACACAATACATGATACTGGAGATATACCCCCTTAATTATGTAATTCTATATTTATTGCAATCCCGAAGAAATCAGGAGCCTTGGAATGTGATCAACTTCGAACAATTAGTATAATGAGCCACATCAGATTTTGCTAAGAAGCCGGTTTGGGAGGACTGATAAAACGATGGGATAAGTGCATTAATGCTGGTGGAAATTATGTTGAGAAATAAAGGGACAATGTGTTTATAAAAAATAAACTGGTTTCAAGTTGTTATCATATTTAGTTATTTTTCTACGGCCATTTGTGACTTACTTATTAACTTAATCTCGTACTTTCCAATATTCACTGCCATACAGCACAACGGGTTCGATATCATAGAGATAAATAACATAATATGACAAGCAAAAATTTGATTTTATAAAATGAAGAACATTTTATAGAAGCAGAATGACAATAAGAACAAGAAGAGCATGCATCAAAAGAACAAGACCAAGATCAACAACAATAACAATAACAATTTATACGAACTGAACAAATAGTGAACTAGATTTTATTCTTGTATTTTTCTTATCTTCGTATTTTTTTTTTTATCTTGTGCTAACGGCGATTTAGAAGAAGACCGCCTGCGCTGGTTTTCATACAATGGTATAAGTGGCCGTTGTTCAGAAAGCAACAGTAAACAAGCCAATGAATCACAAACAGCCAAAAGATGCTGGGGTTGACTGCACCGTTGTGTAAAGAATACGCAACTAACTGTTTATGTTGTCACTCTCACTGCAACACGAAGTTATCATGTCTTTTGATTCCTCCCTACAGATGGCATTCCTCAGGATTTCTCTTTTATCTCCACCTTCCGTGCCGACAAGGGCAGCCAGGGCAAGCTCTTTTCCATCTACAACGAGGAGACTGCCCAAGAGATCATGTCACTCAGCATCGGAGATGGGCCACAGTTCCTCTACCAGGATAGATACAATCAGCCGAGTGCCGAATCGTGCCCCAGATTTGATCTTACACTCAATGATGACAAGTAAGTGTTCACGTGTTTTGCACACCGTTGAGTCGGTTTTGATGTCTTTATATTAGTGTGTTATGTGACTATTTCTCTTCTTCGCTGCGTAACGCTTTACATATACATACGAGAGAGGGAAACAAATGAAAACCTTAACAGTATGATAGAAATTACAATAACCATATCATTGTCTTCCAACTTGTCAATATTGTTGTTAAGTATGTCAAGAGTGTTAAGTACGTAACATCACGGTGCAGACGAACACGGTGACGTCATAATGACAGTTTAAGGATTCCCCCCACCTCCACTTTTCACATGGACCATAGAGGAACAACGGTCTGTTATCCGTTTTTTTTTTTTTAAATAAGATAAGGGTGAAACCTATAGAAATTCATCGGCAAATGAAGGTCAGTTATGCATGGATCACCATACGGACCTTCATTCGTGAACAATTTCTATAGGTTTCACACCCCCCCCCCCCCCCCTAATTGAAAAATAAAACGGATCACAGAACGTTTCTCCTCTTTGGTGTGTATCAAAAGTGGGGCGGCTATCTACACATTGTTCTTATGACGTAACCATCTTATTCCGAGCCGTGATATCACGTGCTGAACACTCTGGACATCCTTAACAACAATATAGACAGGTTACAAGACAATGGCATGGTTATTGTAATTTATATCACACTTTTAAGGTTGTGATTGTGGTTGTATTTTTAATGAATGTGCAGAGTTTGAAAATATTGCCGGTCCAAGTTTTGTATTCGCCCTTTGTAAAGTTCATGCAACATAATAGGTAAATACAAAACTTGGACCGGCAATATTTTCAATCACTGCACAGTCATTAAACATACACCCTGTAGTTCATAACTAGCTTGTAGGTTGCCTAACGGTTATTGGTGATTATTTATATTGACATTTCGATCTTTCAGTTTTATAGCTAAATAGTCTTCTTTTTTATTAAATTAATTTATTGTATTTTTACATTTGTCCCTTATAAATAATGTTTTAGAAGTTCGCTGTAGATTAGCTTTCCCGATTACCAATATTCCTCAGAATCCGGCGAGGTACTTGTAATTTACGTCCCCAAGTAAAGGACGAGAAGTAAGAATTTAAGTCTAGGTGCCGAACCCAATACCTCGGCATCAGCACACCGGGTGTTTAAGAACGAGCGCTATTATCCAAGCAGACTTCCAAATAAATGTGTGCGCGACCTGGCGTTCGTGTGGGGCAACATGAGCGGGCTAAACTGTTCACGGAGTGAGGTGACTCACGCCTTTACAATTTCCTTATTTCCTGGCTGTGACATTTCGACTTCCTGTGATATCTGCCCCTAGAATGCATTTGGTAAATAGAAACAAACTGCTTAGGCTTATCTATTGTAAATAATTCGTTATGTTAGATCTCTTCAATTCAGAAAATAAGATCTATTAACAGACAGTTAGGTGTCTTTAAAGACCTGTTCTGAAATCGTGTGTGTTTATAGAAGTTGATTAAACCACACACCCAATGCCAAACCACCACTGCCTTGTGGAAGTTTTTGTTACAAACTAAGACTAACCATTGAAAGTTTTAGTTACCGTCCTGTGTTTGTTGGTTACCCCACGACAGTTATGTAGTTGCGGGAGTGTAGCGACTAATGTGCTTGCATCCTCAGACAAGAGTCCAAGTTTCCCCTCAAGGAAGTAAGCACAGCCGGCTCCTAGGCGAACGTGTTAAGGACGCTGTTCGTAATCCTGTATACCCACGTATGAACCACTGCTGCGCGAGATTCGGCAGCGGATCGCGCCGCGTTGGTTTCTGACGGAAACGTATGTGAGCCGGTCGTTCAGAAAGCAATTGCAAACTACTGAAGGTAAAACTTACCAAAACATCAACAGCAGCTGAAAAATGCTAGTGTTGACCTGCATGTCCCTGCGGATAAGATATGCAAAAGCAAAAAAACAAAAGTAAGCACAAGCAAAAATAAGTGTATGAGTTTAAAGGGTTTAAAATGCAAGTGGGTCGACTTTCATTACACCGGGTTTGACCCATATGGCTCGGTCTCTTTCTGCAGCGCGATCTGCTGAAAGCGTCGCACACACTAACGCCGTAGCTCCAGCGACGACCTCCAGGAGTCTCCTAGAAAGTTCCACTCGTGAACTTAACAACGCAGATCGGAGTCTGTCTCCTGTGTTTATACTGGTGCTGGTGCGGTCGTCACTACTCGTTGCAAATCGAATCTACTGGTAAATTAGGATCGTCTTAAACCATCTAGGTAAAGACATACGGTATTACACTGACTATTGTCTTGACAAGTGAAACTCTTCAACAATTGTGTAGATAAAGCTGTAAGGAAGAATCTCTGAAGTCTGTGTGCCTTTTCCTTAAGCTGTCCGCGTCCCTAATGCCGAGTTTAGCTAGCCTTCTCACTCAGGTCGCTACCTGTGACCCTTACATTTCCCGTGAACCGGTGAGCTCCTTGAGTGTTACTAACTTTGTCATCGTTTTAGTGTTCACTCTTATTTGTCCTGCCTTGCGGGTTGTAGTGAGTGACTGTCACTCTACTGTTCTGCCAACCTGCATCTGTCATAACTAATTTCTGTCTATAACACCCTACACCTGTCTATGCCATCCTACACCTTACTATGACACCCTACACCTGTCTATGCCACCTACATCTATCTATGGCAACCTACACCTGTCTATGCTACCCTACACCTGTCTATGACACCCTACACTTGTCTATGCAATCCTACACCTGTCTATGACACCCTACACTTGTGTATGACACCCTACACATGTCTATGCCACCCTATACCTGTCTATGCCATCCTACACCTGCCTATGCAACCCTATACCTGTCTATGCCACCCTACACCTGTCTATGCCACTCTACACTTGTCTATGCCATCCTACACCTTTCTATGCCACCTTACACCTGTCTATGCCATTATACACCTGTCTATGACACCCTACACCTGTCTATGCAACCCTACACCTGTCTATGACACCCTATATTTCTCTATGACACCCTACACCTGTCTATGCCACCCTACACCTGTCTATGATACCCTACACCTGTCTATGACACCCTACTTCTTCTTCTTCTTCAGCGTTCCGAGCCATTGAGGTTCTTTGCTGCAGATACAATCCGTTTCCATTCGTCTCTCTGGTGGACCTTCTCTTGCCAGTCGTTGATTCCAAGTGCTTGTAGGTCTGTATATATATTATCTCTCCACAGCCTTCTTGGTCTACCTCGGGAGTCTACGGTCATTTATTTCCTGAGTGTAAGCGAGTTTTGTTTCCCTATTATCCTCCATTCTTTCTATATGCCCCAGCCATTGTAGTCTATTAGCCTTCATGATACCAGTGATTAGCGGGGACTTAAACAGATCATAAATGTCTTTGTTACTTCTACTTTTCCATTCTCCACTTTTTGTATCCCTAATGGGTCCAAAGATGCGTCTTAAAATTTTGTTCTCAAAGGTTTGTAACAAGGCTTCGTTTCATTTCGTTGTACTCCAGGTTTCAGAGCCATACAGCACAACTGGTCTGATCAGTGTTTTGTATATTGTGATTTTGGTGTTACGAGATAGCGCCTTTGATTTTAGTAGATGTTGTAGTGCATAGTATATCTTATTTCCAGATTTGATTCTAGTTTGTATTTCTTCCCTTATGATGTTGGAGCAGTTGAAGATTGTACCCAGGTATTTGTATGTTTCCGTTCTTTTAATGGTCATATTATCTATTTGTATGTGGCCAGAGTTTTTAGCCATTCCGTCTCTTGAAATTACCATATATTCTGTCTTATCTTGGTTGGGCTTTTTCCTTTAAGTGAGTCAATAGTTCCAATGTCTTTTGTACACTTTGCCCTATAATATCTATATCATCTGCATAACCAAGCAGCTTGGATGTTCCTCCAATATCACATTCCTCCTTTACTTTCCTTACAACTTTCTCTAGAGCCAGATTGAAGAGTAGCGGCAATAGTGCATCACCCTGTTTCAAGCCAGATGTTATTTGGAAGGGGTCTGATTTCCTGCCTTTATATGGTACTATATTATAAGTATCTTCCATACATAGTCTGGTCATGTTGATTAACTTCCTTGGTATTCCAAATTCCTGCATAGCATTCCATAGACTATTCCTATAGGACACTATCATAAGCGATTATGTGGTTGTTTCGGGATTTGAAATTTAAATATTGAGCACAACCCACCCCTGGCAACGCCGATCGCATTGTGGTATGAACCTAAGGCCTATCCACGTCAACATGGAAGCACTATACTCGAGTTTCGCCCTCATTTGAGCTCGTCAGTAATGCATATCCCTGACCGGATCCGGAAACAGTCCCGGATCACGCGTGTGAAGCGGGTGTGTAACCACGCGGCACACACTGGACACACCAATTATCACAACAGACTATCATAAGCCTTTTTAAAATCCACAAAAATGTTATGGAGATCTCTTTTATATTCCCAATTTTTCTCGGCTATTTGTAGTAAGATAAATATCTGATGTATTGTTGATCTGTTTTGTCTAAAACCCGCCTGGTAGTCACCTAATATGTCTTCTGAATATGGTTTTAGTCTATTTAGTAATACTGCGGATAGTATCTTATAGCTTGTGGACAGTAGTGATATTCTTCTATAATTTCCACATTGGAACTTGTCTCCTTTCTTAAAGATAGGTATCAATAATGACTCTTTCCAGTCATGGGGTAATTCTTCTGTCCTCCAGATTTTTATTATTAGTTCGTATAGCTTTAGATCTAATGCATGGCCACCCGCCTTTATAAATTCAGCAGCAATTCCATCAGTCCCAGTTACCTTATTGTTTTTAAGTCGTGTGATTACATATAGGATTTATTCAAATGTAGGTTCTTCAATTTGTGGTTCGCATGTCAGAACCTCTTCCTGTGGGAAGACACCTATGACACCCTACACCATCATTAATTTGCACTTTTTTCTGCCTTCGCTCGCTTTAACCCCAATTGTAGTTAACACATATGCTACCACTTCTAGTAGCACTGGGCTGATTTCTGAGTGTGGATTAGCTTTCCCTATAACCACTGTCCCTCGCCATCAGGCGAACCAACTCGGACTTCAGAGGTACTTGTAATTTGCGTCCACAAGTCAAGGACGAAGTCAACATTTTAGTCCAACTGACCGGTGTAGGGGTTGAACCCGCTACCCCTTCATCTACGCGCCGAATGTATAAGAACGAACGCTCGTTTCCATTCGGCCATGCTGACCACGTAATTTGGTGAAGAATTTACTGAGCGTAAAATACAACCCGGGGTAAACCACAACGTTCTGCAAAGGACTTCCAATATGTTTTTCTTCTTTCGTTCGCTTGAAATTTGTCTATATCAACAATGTTGTCTCTTGTATGCATATTTTAAGTTCACTCCGTGATCCATAGAGTTTCATTGTTATTTCTCTAGTCCAGAAAGTTTTCTTCTAAATATGTCGTATTGTGGGCAGTCTTAGGGTATCTTCTTAAAGATTCTTAGAGAATCTTCTGTGCGTGTTGTGATCATTATCCCGCCAAACTCCTTTTATTTCCAGAAAACGACATGGCACCCATTTTAGACTGGGTCAATCCTGAAGCCCAGGTCGGTTTTTAAAAGATCTGCCTGGATGCTTCAAAGGACGTGCCTGTCAGTTACGTCTCTATTCTTACGTCTTTGTGTTTGCGTCTCTGTGCTTGCATCTCTGTGCTTGCGTCTCTGTGCTTGCATCTCTATGCTTGCGTCTCGTATCTCCCAATTCCTCCCCTGAGATTCATCTTGGCACTGCTCAAACAGCCCTATCAAGGACACGTCACATTCTAGAAGCATGAGCGCTTTACAAATCTGCTGGGTCACCTTCACCCAGGCAGCCAGAAATCTGTGGCATGTCTGCCTCCCAGATTCCTTGCTGTTGTCTTTGCGGCATCAGCTCTACTCCGGCACGTGTGCCTTGATAAAGCTGAATATTAGTGCAGACGGGTGGTTCCCAAACTGAGAGGCACCGCCTCCAATATGGCAATGGAATGACTGAAAAGGTGGTGCATTTGAAATTATTCAGGGGAGGGAAGGAGATAGTGAAAAGGAGAGAGCGCGAAATCGTCTAATGACGGAGTAGCTTCTGAGTTAGGGTTGATCTGGTTCGGTTAACGATGTGGACCATACTTTTTTCCGGAGCTGACGAGAAATGAACAAGGTTGATATCCTGAACTCCCTCAGCGAGTCATGATGAGTACATGACACAAGGGATGGGTGTGAGTCTGCAACTTTGACGAGACTGCAAGTTCATCAAGCCAAACGGGATGAAGCTAGACAGGAGCGTCATCAAACAAGAACAGACAACCAGCAGAGAACTGGCGTCGGCAGTCGCTCCAAGCTGACAGAGATACTGATAATGGGATATCAGCATTTATCAACCAATAGCGTGTGGCGTTGGTGATCATGTCTGTCCACAGCGTTCTGCCTCATGTTCAGCCAGTCATTAATGAAACCGACGTTACTCCATGCCATAATGTCAACTGTCCAACTTCTTCTCTCTTGGTCTTCCCCTGCTTCTTCTCCCCTCCAACTTGCCCATGTTAAAGAAAGTGGACTGTCTTTTTCTGATGCAAGCTACCAATTATCATTGTGAGTTAACTTCTTTCAAGATACCTGCATTGCTCTTACTATCCCCTATGATGTTCTCATCTTCTACCGGGTGTTTGTAAAGTCTCACTACAATTTGTATGTAGAACAAATTTGAAACATGAAGTACATGAAGTCGTCAAACAATGCGCTAACAAGCTCATTAAATTAGTTACAATAGTTACTGTTATGGTCTAACGTTGTTTTGGGGAAGCTGGAAAGTACCAATGAAGTATTCCTTATAACAGGTGTTGGAAATGTCCACCGCGGGCTTCAAGACAAGACTGAATACATCTCTTCATATGGTTAAATACCTTCTGCGACGTATCTGTTGTTATTTCTTCCGGTCATAACACCATTCTGTTTAGTGTGAAAAATATTCCTCCATCAGACGACTGCCATTTGCTGAATATTGCGTAGAGTACATGCTTTGATGACATCATGTACTTCATTTTTCAAATTTGTTCTACATACAAAGTGTAGTGAGACTTTACAAACACCCGGTATAAAACCACATCTCCGCAGCTTCCATGTAATTTATCCCACTGTATCCAAATTGCTCCTTTGTCTCCTTCTGCATATACATTTTTGGTAAAACGTTACCCTACTCTAGACAAATTATTACTTTATCTGCTTTTGTTCTATGCATTACTTACTTTACCCTACTGCATCCAAATCGTTACTTTCATTTCTGTTCTATACATTTCTTACTTTATCCTGCTGCATCCAACTTGTTAATTTAGCTTCTTCTGTTCTATAAATTGCTCACTAGTAGCTACCACACTTCTCGTTCTTGGTTTGGGGACGTACATTACAAGTACCTCGGAAGTCAGAGTGGATTCGCCTGATGACGAGGGGCACTGGTAACAGAGAAAGCTAATCTACACGCACACATCAGTCCAGTACACTAGAAGTAGAAGCATGTGTATGAATTACTCTTGAGTTCAAAGTGAACGAACCGTAGATAAAAATAAAAATAAAAATAATATTAAACAGGTTTACTGCTGATTAGAAAAGAGGCGATAGCCTGGATGGAAACTTCCAGACATATGTGGTTTATTTAAACCCCTCCCTTTTCCCGAACAGCAAAGAATTCCGGGAATGTCTTATACTTATTTACCTGGTCTAAATCCACATAGAGAATAAGAACTGTGTTTTTTATGAGTCAGTGGATACGCAGATTTTTTTTTTTGGGGTTGCATATCCATTGCAGGCCGTTGCAGTCAACACTGGCATTTTTCAGCTGCTGTTGATGTACTAGGCAAATTTTACGTTCAGTAGTTTGCCATTGCTTTCTGAACGACCGGCTCCCATACCAACACGTTATAACACAACGCGACACGGTCTGCTGCACAAATCGGTCGCGGCTGCGTTTCGAACGCCTGGTACCCGGCTGAAGAACCGCGCTCGCAAGCCTTTGGACGCAGATTATTGTAATTTAACTATCTATCTATTTGCCGGACTCCATGGCGAAGAGATAAGGGACGCGGTTCGTAATCCCATATACCCCGTTCGAAACACAGCTGCGAGCGATTTGGCAGCAGACCGCGTTGCTCTGGTTTTGCGTTGGTATCGGTGCCGGTCGTTCAGAAAGCAATGGCAAACTACTGAACGTAAACTTGCCAAGAGATCACAACGGCAGAAATGCTGATGTTGACTGCGATGTCCTATAAAGGATATGAAACAAAAAACAAAAATAAATGTCTGTCTGTCTGTCTGCCTGTCTGTCCAGTAAAATCTATCTAGTAAAGTAAAGTAAAGTAAAGTAAAGTAAAGTAAAGTAAAGTAAAGTCCCCTTTACCCGCCGTGAAGCGCAATGTGTAAATGATCTTCTTCTTCTTCAGCATTCCGAGCCATTGAGGTTCTTTGCTGCAGATACAAGCCGTTCCCATTCGTCTCTCTGGTGGGCCTTCTCTTGCCAGTCGTTGATTCCAAGTGCTTGTAGGTCTGTATATATATTATCTCTCCACCGTCTTCTTGGTCCACCTCGGGGTCTACGGTCATTTATTTCCTGAGTGTAAGCGAGTTTTATTTCCCTATTATCTTAGATTCTTTTTATATGCCCCAGCCATTGCAGTCTATTAGCCTTCATGATACCAGTGATTAGCGGGGACTTAAACAGATCATAAATGTCTTTGTTGCTTCTTCTTTTCCACTCTCCACTTTGTGTATCCCTAATGGGCTCAATGTGTAAATGATATTAAAAAAAATTTTTTTTTAAACAGGACCTTGAAGCGTAATGTGTAAAAGATATAAAAATTTTGTTTTTAAATCAGGACCAGCCTTACACACTTTGATTGATATTAGTCATATGGTGCTTCTCTACATGTCTAAACACCAATCGGCAACCGACGGATAATGTGCTCCCAGGGACATTCCAATTACCATTTTAGGCCGTGTCGGTTTAGAAGTCCAGGGTGATTTGTAAAGGTCTGCCTCTATACGGATTCGAACACAAGACCACTGTGTTGACAGGCTGGTGTACTAGCCACTGTGTCACCGCGGCTCCTGAACCATGTGGAAGGGTGAAGATATGATTTTATTTGATATCCCTTTTTAATCTCGCATGTCGTTGGCAAGGCGTTGCCATTAATTCCTACTGCAGGTTGACTTACTTCGCAATGTTATGTTCAGTAGCTTGCCGTTATGCAGTCTCCGTGGCGAAGGGTGTTACGGACGCAGTTCGTTATCCCGTATACCGCGTACGAAACACAGCTGCATGCGATTTGGCAGCAGACCGCCTTGCAATGGTTTTTTTTTTTAAATATAAAATGGTATGGGTGCCGGTCGTTCAGAAAGCAATGGCAAACAACTGAACGTAAACTTGCCAAGAGATCACAAACAGCCAAAAGTTTCTGGGGTTGACTGCGTCGTCCTGTAAAGGATAAGTAACTATTTTTTAACTTAGTTTGTAATTGCTTTCTCAAAGAGAAGTTAACATTGAAGTTTAACAGACCGGTGTAGGGGTTGAACCCGCTACATCGCCATCAGCGCACCGGAAGTGTATACATACATGGTGTCTTTACTCTGTCAAATCCTAGACCAACTTTCACTGATACAGCGTGGAGTATCTGTTGCGAACAGGTTAAGCTGCATACCTCGCGGTTAGAAGGTCGTGGGTTCCATTCCGGGCTACACCTATCGGTTCACGCATGAAATTTTCTTAGAGACTCCTGGGGGTCGCCGCTCTAGGTACGGAGTTAATGCTCCGTGAAACGCTATCGGCAGGTTGCACGCGGAAAGAGAATGAGCCATCTGGGATAAAACCGGGTGCAACGAAGTCGGTCCTGTTGTATTTTAAACCCTGTCATTTCATTGATAGAGTAAACCCAGCAGATGCCTATCAAAATGTGAGTTTGTTGCATCTAAACTGTGTCTGTATCCTTCTTCTTTTGCCTGCTTTCTTTCATTTGTGCATAGGTCCACAACCAACACACTCCAAGTAACCCCATCTCTAGCTAACCCATACAGCTCTGCCCACGTTGTTCACACAGTGTTCATTTCTATGTCTACTTCTATTCTCTATGAGTTTTCAGGTCTTCACCTATTTCTTTTGCACTGTCATCATAATTCTAGTATAACTAAATGTACACAAGGAAAGCGGTTTGGCGCTAATTTACCACCGTGCTAAGCAGCCACACGTTACCATCCCGCCTTACTGTAAACTCTCTGCTTTCTGGATACAAGATCTACTTTCTGAACGTAAGATTTGAAAGTCATCAGCAACGCACGAAGATTACATCAGGCTGGTAGACAGCGCTCAGAGGATAGATAGACTTCCTGTGGCTGCGTCCGCATAGCGCACACAAGTGCTAGGCATTCTCTTTCGGCCGTCAAGTTGTGTGCCTCACTGTTGCGCTTGCTTGCCTGCCGCGCAGCGGTTCCCTGCGCAGGTCAGAAAGTGCTGAGCTGTGAGATATTTCGCTGATGGCGTGTGACTTTCGAGAGAGTGATTTTGCTGCGCAAGGATTTTCCCACAGTTGTGTAACAAAGAAGATAATATTGTTGACGTTGTGGGAGGAATGAATAAGGAAATAGGTAGGTTCGGGGTGGGTTAAAGACAAGGGTTTGTCATAAAACTTACTAGGCCCCGTCTAGTTCAGGATTGTTTTGTCGGGTGTATAAAGCAAAGGGCTCTTTCCACTACTTGAGACAAAATTGGGTATACATAGTTGGTTTGATGTCCTTTGCTGGGGCTGTGACGAAGGGGTACGAATGCAATTCTCAGTCCCACATACTGCGCTTGAAACATTAGTCTATAAAAAATAAGGGTTATCATCTTATCCCCAGTATTTCCCAGGGCGTGTAGAAAAGGTCATTTACTTAACGACAATTATAAAATTGCCTCTAAAAATTGCATGCCCATAACAGAACGTTGTAATCACGTCCGGCTCGTTATGACTGGTTGTCATTTACTAGAAATTTAACTTTCCATAATTTGCCATTCCAAGGGATAGAGTACGCGTTCGTAATCCCGCATACCGCAAACCCGCAATTAGTAATCCCGCATACCGCGTTCGAAACACAGCTGCGGGGAAAACTAGCAGCAGACCTCCGTTAGTTGCTTTTTCATAAAATGATATGAGTGCGGTCGTTCTTAAATCAATAACAATCTACTGAACGTAACCTTTCCAGTAAATAACGAACAGCCAAAATATGTCGGATTTGATCTTGAGGTCCTGGAAAGGATATATAACTAACTTTTTTGTATGTACTTTACAGGACTTTGTAAGCTTAAACTTTCTCTTCCGATGGCCGCGTAAAGAGTTCGTTCACTGGCGGTTGGACTTGTATGTTTTGTTCTCTCTCAAAAAGCAGTGGAAAACTAAAACAAACGTTGGTTGGAGATCTATTACAGGACGTCAGCATGAATCCCAGTATTTTTGGCTGTTTGTCATTTGCTAGGCATGTTTACATTCAGTAGTTTGCCATTGCTTTCTGAATGACCGACGCTTATACCATTGTTTAAACGCAATGCAAGACAGTCTGCTTCCAAATCGATTGAATATGATTTCGAACTTGGTATGAGGGATTGCTAGTGCGTTCTCTACCCCCTGTGAATGACAAACTACTGAAAGTTTACATAGTGTTTTAACATTGTGCTTAAAAAATGACATTATAACTACAACCCATCAGGGTAACGAATGTGTCAGATCAAACCGATTTGCGCTGTAAATGTTCGTCCACAATGGGAGCATGCAATCATATGGTCATTTCCACTATCACGCACTATCTGACGTCTCACACGCTCGGTGTGTGACCTATATATAATCATTTTCTCCTTTGTCTTTATTCCATTTCTGAATTTTTTCCCTCCATGCAACATGATCAGCGGCGGCTTGCTACGTATGGGAATATGTCTATAGCTGTGATCGACTCTTGACTCGAATCAAGTCGCTCTCAGCACGGCCCACAAGAAAGACGCTCAATTCTACAACAGTTTCCCTGCCTTTTGTATTTTGATGAAGCGGACAGTTATTAATAACATAATAATGATAACATTAATATATTAATAACATGTTTTCCAATTGAATTATAGCAGTAATGCAGATTCTCTACGAATTGACGAAGCAAGATTTTTATAGGCATCTGTTAAGAAAGTAGTTTTCCATTGCTTTCCTTCTTAGCAGTGACCAAACTGGTCGGTGACCGTAGCCATTATCTCCAAAATGTCAAGATTTTGGGGCGTTAATGAGAAGAAAATAAACGAGAATTTGGTGACAACTGGCAAGAAGGGAAAGAACAAGGGTAATTAATGCAGAGAGATACATATCTAAATGATATGGCCACGTGGCTTGGTCGAGACAAGAACACAGAGCATGCACGTCTCAGGTGCTCGTTTGAGATTGCGAAACATAACCTCTCACGTCTACCGGCATAAACACATGATTTAGAGAAAATAAGATATAGTAACAAATCTTCGCCAAAACAAAATATATATACTCTTCTATATTAAGCCAAATGAAGAATTAAAAAAAAAACAAAAAACAAGAAGGCTTGGCGGTTTTAACTGGCAAACAGAAATTGCTGATGTAGACAGTGGAATGTTTACCTAGTAACCCTATAATTTATGCTGAACTGTGCAGGTTTAGTTTGTCGTGGGTGGTTAAAGTCGGTTTTGCTTAACGTGGGTGGATAGTTTAGGCACACCTGCGTTTGGATTATCTTTGGGTGGTTAGGGAACCGAGGTAGCGTCGCGACACGACGCTCGCCTCCAGTATCATTGTTCTTGGGTTCGATATGCATCATGGCCATTTCGATTTTTTAAAATTTGCCAAGGCTACCTGGTTGACAGTCTAAACTTGGTACCAAGAAATGTTTTGGGAAATAAAGGTGTGATTCTGGGCACATCTTCCTACCAAGTCTAGTACTACTATTGTCAAACCTGGACAACGGCAGAAAAAGAGACAAGGAAAATTACAGCAACAGAAACGAGATTCCTAAGAAGAATACACTATGTATCAAGAAGAGAGAAAATCAGAAATGAAGAAATGAGAACTAAAGTGGGGGTTACGGCAGCGCTAGATTTTATCAGAAAACATCAAGTTAAAATGATTGGCCATATAACTAGATTACCAACTAACAGTATACCACAACACGCAATGATGTACAGACCAAATGGAAGCAGAAGAAGAGGCCGGCCACATAAACGATGGACGGAGGGAATTACAGAGTCCAAGGGAATCTCGATACATGAAGTCCATAAACGGGCACTCTCCCACTGTTTTTGCTTCACCCCGACACCGCAAGGTAAAGAGGAACAAAATTAGATGAGATGAGATGAGATGAGATGAAATGAGATGATATGAGATGAGATGAGATGAGATGAGATGATACCGGGCCATTTCCCATTGAGTATTATTTGGCCTATACAAACATGCGGGTCTACCACCTACATAAGCTGGTGAAATGAAGTTTCATCTATAAAGAAGGTAGAAGCTCGACTTCTCTTCACCGGGTGTTATTCAATTTGGCTCAGTCTCTTTCCTCAGAACGGGATTTCGAAAGTGCAGAAAGCACGAACTCCCTAGCTGCAGCGATAACCCCGATAAGTCTCCGAGAAAACTGCACTCGTGAACACAATGAAGGAGCTAGGACTCGAACCCACAACCTTCGGAATGCGAGGCTTAACCACTTCGTTACAGAGATCACCCCTTTCCCCCCCCCCCCTCCCCCGGTGTTAACTGTGAGACTACTCTGTCGCCTGTGGTTAATTTTGATTTGGTTCGACCAACTCTGTCTCCAGAGCCGATGTGACATAGTGGTCGCTAAAAAGTCGCTTAAAAGTCGACAGGGTCGACTTCATTGCACCGGGATTTTTATCCCATATGGGTCGGTCTCTTTCCGCAACACGGAAAGCGTCGCACAAAGCACGAACTCCGTAGCTCTAGCGACGACCCACAGGAGTCTCCGAAAATGACAAAGTGGTTAGCGCGCTTGCTTGCCAAGACAGTGGCTCAGGGTTCAATCCACAGTAAAGACAAGGTTATGATGTTCCCAACCAATACGCCACGGGGATCGATCCTTAACAATTCGTGCCAGATAATGGCCTAGGTATTGTCTTGGCAGGAAACGTCAAGTGGCCGAATGGAGAGCACTTGCTGTTAAACTTCCTTTGCGTTGATGGCGATATATACGATTAAAGACTCTCGCCGACATTAAGTTGAATTTAACCGTTGACTTCTCATTCAGAAAGCAATGATAAATTAATTAACGTAACATTGTCCAGAAATTCAACCTGGGGTTGGTTGCAACGTCCTGCAAAGGGCATGCAACATTTCTGTCCTGGTAGGTTTTGGTCACGTTATGAGAAAAAATTAATTGGAAAACTTGGTGACAACTGGCAAGATCGAGGGGAAGAGAACGAGGGAAAGACTGAGAAGTAATTACCTGAATGGCTTGGCCATGTGGTATGGTCGAGACAAGAACACTGGGCTGATCCAGGACACTGGTGATGAGTCTACTATATCTGTGCCAGTGTTTGTGGCTAAGGGGTAATTAATTCACCAATACCCCACCGAGCGGCGCAGACCCAGCCAATCTGTCCGCCTGCCAGTTTCCCACCCCACCAGCATGTCCTGGGGGAAAACTCCACCAGATGCTCTCTTATGAAGTCTGCTACTCGAAGCATGAATCATACTTTGCGAGTCCGTTACAATCATAAAGTGCGTATTCTGTTTATCCTACAGCCAGCGGGAATGCCGTTGTGTCTGCCTCCAACTCTATTCTCAGACTAGATGTTGTGGTATCATATGCCAGGCTCTCCTGCATCAAACACTGTCCACCAACCTTCGCCAGAAACCTCAGGCACTGCATTTCCCTCTTAGTCCAGAGCCTTCCGTCAAAAAATAAACAAGTTTCTCGAAGCAATTTCCAACCATGAGCCTGTCAAATGGTATCGCGATCATTTCCTGCAGGCTTGAGAGCAAGGGAGAAGTGGTGAATAATCTTTCCCTGAATTTGGCAAGCAACGAGCCCTTGGAAACCGAGTCCTCGAGACATTACCAGCGCAGCTCGCTACCAACCTCGCTAGTGCACCTGCAGTAATTTCAAAGCACATCTATTTTTATAACGAGATAGTATTTCATGACAACGCCCAGAATTGCACGTCTGACGTATTCATTAGGAAGGTCATTTGCGCCCTCCGCTTGGGTTGAAGCGAACCTTGTGTGAAGCAGATATGTTTACAATGGCCTCATTTCGTTACTTTTTATAACTATCATCAAAATTGTCATCATCATTATCAACATCATCACCAAGTACACACACTGGGTTGTACACACACTGGGATTATGTATACACACTGGGATCATGTACACACACGCACTGTGATCATGGCCGGCGCTTCCTAATTTGTGCACCAAATATATCCCAGTGTGATTCATACGAAGAGACTGAGGAACCTCATCGAGGTATCGGTGGTAAACAAAGGAGATCATTTACAATGAAACGAAGTCTAGGCAGGTAGGGTGAGATGGGGAAACATGACCGCCCACGCTTATCGTCATGGCACGCGATGATGATGAAGTCTAGGGCAGGTAAACGGTAAACGGTAACAGTGTGTTATTCCGCCCGCTGGGCACACATCAACGTGTTCGGATTATCTACCCTGAGCTGATAAACTTGCACATATTACGTCCCCCTTTCTCCTTGTTTTCATAAAGCAATGCCATGCTAATCATCCTGTGCCATGGCGATAAGCGTGGGCGGTCATATTTCGCCAACTCACAGGATCCACAGTCATGAATCAGCTTTGTGTTTTGTTCCTCGATTAGCTAACTGGCCAAGCCATCTAGATATTTATTTCTCTGCCTTCCCGTTGTTCTTTTCTCCTCAATCTTGCCAGTTGTCGCCAAGTTATCCAGTTTATTTCTTCTCATAACGTCCACTAAACATCTTGACTGTCCACGTCTCATTTCTCTGATATTCTAACGTTTTTCATTTGGCAAATTCATCATGATGATGCGCCATGCGTTTCGCTATCT
This sequence comes from Cepaea nemoralis, assembly GCA_014155875.1. NCBI lineage: Eukaryota > Metazoa > Mollusca > Gastropoda > Stylommatophora > Helicidae > Cepaea > Cepaea nemoralis. The sequence goes on along the minus strand of JACEFZ010007579.1, from coordinate 63,552 downwards.
CACGTGATCACCAGAGTTGTGGGTCAGCTCTGTGTTTTTGTCTCGGTTGTGCCATTTGGCCAAGCACACACATGTTTACTTCTTTGCATTCCCCGTGTCCTTGTCCCTTTAATCTTTCCAGATGTCACCAAGTTCTTTATTTTATATCTTCTCATAAAGTTTTGGTAAACTTCTTGTCTAGTAAATCTACCTGATGTGGAGGTTGATCGCTAGGTCCTACAAACGGTATAAGAACATGAAACATGTTTTTGTTTCCCTGCTTATTACCGTGATAGGCAATTCAAATCACTGTGTAAATATGTATGGTGTATATTTCAGCTTGAAGGATTTATCTAATAACTTTAGTTTCTAAGTGTGATTTCAGCAGTATGTACCTGACGAGATGCGGCGAAATATGCCAATTCCATAAATCGTGCAATTTATTGTTTGTGTCTTCGTTATTCAAATTCACTACGGGAAAATATTGTTTTGAATTATTGCTTTAAGTTCATTCATTCATTCAGTAGCATGTCCTTTGCAGGACCTCGCTCTCATAACAACCTTCCGGAAAACCTCTCGATCATAAGCAAGATGTCCCACGTCCGATACACCCATCTGGAGATCATCCGCCACATCCTGCACCCATGTTCTATTTGGTCTTCCTCTTCCTCTCTTCCCAGTCATATACCCCTCTATTATTGTTCTCTCCAAACTTTCATGACGATTCAAGTGACCAAAATAATGATTTAAGTTACTGTGTGTTTTTGTGTGCGTTCGCTCGCTGTGAAGTCAAGTTTAGTCAATACATTGCTACTACCGCTAGAGCATTGGACTGATTTTTGCATGTGGGTTCGCCTTTCCAATTACCAGAGTCCCTCACTATCAGACAAACCCACCCCGACTTCTGAGATACTTGTAATTTACTTCCCCAAGTGAAGAATTTGAAATCAAAATGTAAGTCTTATTGACCGATGTAGGGAGAGAACCCATTAACTCGCATCAGCGCACCGGAAGTTTAAGAGCCCGCGGTCTTAATCATTCGGCCACGACGACTTCTAAGGGTGGTAGTCTTCGCTGTGTTGATTTTTCTTCTTCGTCCTTTCCCGAGTGAATAAAAGTAAGAACACAAAACTGCGGTAAAGGTGTGAAAATGTCAACAATATAAAATAACTCGAAGTAAGGCAGCTTTACCGGTCTCCCTGGCGCAGAGTTTAAGGACGCTGTTCGTAATCCCGTATATCCACGTACGAAACACAGCTGCGAGAGATCGAATCGAGTTGGTTTCTTACTGAAAGGTATGTGAGCCGGTCTTTCAGAAAGCAGTGGCAAACTAACTGTTTTGCATATCCTTTACAGAACATCGCTGTCAACATCAGCATCTTTCAGCTGATTGTTGATTATTTGGCAAGATTACGCTCAGTAGTTTGCCATTGCTTTCTGAGCGGCCGGCTCACATACCCCGTAAGTTACCGACGCGATTCGAACCACTGCTGATTCTCACCGTCGTCACGTTGCCTACTAGAGTATACGAGATTACGGAGAAAAGTTGCTAACCTCTAGGCCAGGAAGCCGGTAGGCAGCGCCGTTAGGCTACTCTTTTTCAATTTCCAACTGCCAAGAGATTTGTTACGTGCGCAACAATACACACGGGCGTCGGATCTCACTACCCAGAGACCAGGGGGAATTTAGTTACTGGAAGTCCACGTGAAAAGATCCCGGTCTTACCGGCGCTTGAACCCAGACCTCCAGCACTCGAGTCGGACACCATACCTCGAGACCATTCAGCCCCCCCCCCCCCCCCCCCCTCTCTGGTATTACTGATTTAACACTAGAGGTAAATATTCCAAGCTGGAATAAGTTGTAATGTCCTTTGACTCCGACGAATTTTCCAGTGGTATGAAAGCTGCTCTTGCGTTTTGTATTGTTGTTTCCCCCTTTCCATCTTTTCTATATTATTATCTAAATAAGTGTATAATTCCATGTTTGCTTCATGTATATGTTCTCTTTGTTCGAACTTTTGTTGATGCATTTTTACAATTCTTACTGAACATTTCTTGTTATTTGTTTTAAAGTGTCCATTGTTATTGGTTTTGCTTGCTTGAATCTCAACGACATTGCTAACTCTTTTAATTATCAGACCATCACATTAATTTCCTTATAATTAATCCGTGTTTGTTTATACATTTTCATTATTTATATACTTATAGTTATAACTTGTGCATGTGTTCCCGTTTACATGCTCTAGTTTTTTTTTAACATTCTTTGTTTTGCCACAGAAGAAGACTATTTTGGTTGAAACGTCTGTGCCTATGACTGTTTATTTCCCAGAATCATTAACCTACCCGTGATCGCGTACTTCCGGCCCCACCTGCCAGTCAACATCTGCAGAAATGCAACTCTGCAAGAATTCAAACCATTCCGTTGGATGCTCCACAACATCATCACCAAATGCATGGCCATTTCCGGTGTTTGCGATGTTTACATTTCTGCATACCGACTCCAGAGAAAGTCCTGCTAATATTACCTTTAAGACTAGATCGCGAAACTAAGACACGCCCTGCAAACAGTATCAAATGTCTGTTGCTTTCACGCCGAGCCTAGATATGGATAATGATTTCAGTAGCTTGCGTGTAACACGTTTCAGAAATCTCATCATCATTATCATGTGCATTGCCGGTAAGAGTAGGCGACCACGGTTTCCATCTTACAGGTCGGCTACAGTTTCGTAGCGTTTACTTCTTCATTCCACTTTAGAGGGAGGCGCGCCTGACCTGTTAAGCACCCCAGGGGTCAAGTGTCCGACTTCGGCATGTCTTTGTATCATCAGATTTCCTTCAAGGCAGATCCCATCCCAGGTCACCCGTGGGTACGATTTCTTTTATAACAATTTTACCATGCACCAGTCTTATGGCCTACCCTCTTGCGATTTCCAGGCGCCGTGGGATGTTTAACGTAACCAACTTGCACACTGTTTTTCCCCTTATTCTAGAAGGTTAGTACACGATTTCACTACCCAAGAGATCAAGCGGATGTGTAATACCAGTAGATACAAATGGTTCTTGGATACGAACCATGTGTCTTATGAGCCTGCGGCGGACTTAGTAATCTCTCAACCACGGCTTCCTTTGTCCATTTTCTTGGAGACTTCTGTGGGTCGTGTCTGAAGCTACGGAGTTCGCGCTTAGTGCGACGCTTTCGATAGGCTGCCCTGCGGAAAAATATCGATCCATACAAGATAGAACCCGGTGCAATGAAGCCGATTCTCCTTTTTGACAATTTTTCACGGCTACTTTCGATACTCCGTCACTGTTGACAAGCGGCCACTTTGGTGTAACGGTTACGACGTTATGTTATCAATGGCATGAGTGCGTTCAGCCAAGCGTTCGATATTAGCTCTCTTCGCCCGATACGGGAGGGGAAGACTGGCAACCAACTTCTCCGGGTACTTAGGCCAAGAGACAATTATGTGATGGTCCTAACACTTCATATACCCACATGTGAAGTATACACCCATGTGATGGTCCTAACACTTCACATACCCCCATTTGATGACACTTACACTTTACATACCCACACTGTGATGGTCCTAACACTTCACATACCCACTCGTGATGGTCCTAACACTTCATATACCCACATGTGATGGTCCTAACACTTCACATACTCCCATTTGATGACACTTACATTTCACATACCCACATGTGATAGTCCTAACGCTTCACATACCCACATGTGATGACCCTAATACTTCACATACCCACATGTGATGACCCTAACACTTCACATACCCACATGTGATGACCCTAACACTTTAGCACACCCACAGCAGTTTCCTGCTGCGGGGCTGTATAGAATCCTGGACAATTAGCAAACAGGCGACAAAATCTCTGGAAGCCTTGAGGGTTTGATTTTATAGAAGAATATTCAAAATTAACTGGACAGCTAAAATGAGCAATCTGGACATTTTGAGGGAAGCTCAGTCGCAAAGACAACTCATCACAAATATCAGAAAAAAAGCAGTCATCGTTATTTTTATTTTTTATTTTTTTTTTGCCACATTTTGAAAAGACAAAAACTGGAACCTGTCGTGACAACCGGAAAGAATAGCGGAAAGGGAGATAGAGAAAGACAGCATGAGAAGATTCTTGATAGTCTTGTGTCATGGCATGGAAGGGAGTCAACATACGAATTGGTCTATATGTCGTCGGAAATTGCAATTTGTGGAGAGGCATGATCGCCCAGGCCAACCGACAAGGCACTGGATGATGATGATACCGGCGCTGTGGCTTAGGGGTTAGTAAAACTACGTTTCAAATGTCCCGACATATGGAATGGAGGTTTTGAATTCAGGTGATGACGAACGTAAAGCAGATAGCTTTGTGTTGATTTTGATGGTCCTATAAAGGACATGCAAGTAATTGTTATCGTGTACAGCGCGTTAGTGATAATAATTTATGAATCACCAAAAAAACAAAAACCGAGAAGTACGCTGTGAGCTTTACTAGATCACAATGACAAGCAACAAAATGCTAAAGCCTTCGTCAGCACAGAAAACAAAACAAACACGCACACACCGACACAGTAACGTGAAAAACACTATATAAAATTGAAAACATAAAAGTGACTTATCTGTAGCCTTGTTGTAAACTGGACACGTCTGTCCTTGGATCCGCGTGAAGCCACTTCTAATAATAAAACTGTAATGTGTGTTTTCAGGTGGCATCGATTCGCCGTTAGTTTCAAAGGTCGGTCAATCACGGTTATACACAACTGTATCCAAGAAGCCACCTACCCGCTCAACAGAACTATCCCAGCCGAGCTGGACCCTGAAGGGATTGTGTTTATAGGATTTCATCTGGGAGATGATTCGCACATGTTCACAGTAAGTATATCTTTCTTCGAGAAGTCAGACATCATTTTGTTTGAGTAAAAAGTTATCTGTAGTAGAAAGTTATCTGTAGTAGAAAGTTATCTGTAGTAGAAAGTTATCTGTAGTAGAAAGTTATCTGTAGCACAATGTCATGTAGTAGAAAGTTATCTGTAGTAGAAAGTTATCTGTAGTACAATGTCATGTAGTAGAAAGTTATCTGTAGTAGAAAGTTATCTATAGTAGAAAGTTATCTGTAGTAGAAAGTTATCTATAGTAGAAAGTTACATATAGTAGAAAGTTACCTATAGTAGAAAGTTAACTACAGTAGAAAGTTATTTATCGTAGAAAGTTATCTGTGGTAGAAAGTTATCTGCAGTAGAAAGTTATCTGTAGTATAATGTCATGTAGTAGAAATTTATTTGTAACAGAAAGGTATCTACAGTAGAAAATTAACTGCAGTAGAAAGTTATTTATCGGAGAAAGTTGTCTGTGGTAGAAAGTTATCTGTGGTAGAAAGTTATATGTGGTAGAAATATATATGTGGTAGAAAGTTATCTGTAGCACAATGTCACGCAGTAGAAAGTTATCTGCAGTAGAAAGTTATCTGTAACAGAAAGGTATCTACAGTAGAAAATTAACTGCAGTAGAAAGTTATCTGTAATAGAACGTTATCTGTAGCAGAAAGTTATCTGTAGAAGAAAGTTATGTTTAAAAGAAAAGTTATCTGCAGTAGAAAATTATTTGCAGTAGAAAGTTATATGTAGTAGAAAGTTATCTGAAGTACAAAATTGTCTACACTAGGAACTTATCTGCACTAGAAAGTTATCTGTAGTAGAAAATTATCTGCAGTAGAAATTTATCTGCACTAGAAAGTTATCTGTAGTAGAAAGTTATCTGTAGTAGAAAGTTATCATTAGTAGAAGGGTATCTGTAGTAGACAGTGATCTGTAGTAGAACGTTATCTGTAGCAGAAAGTTATCTGTAATAGAAAGTTATCTGTAGTAGAAAGTTATCTGTAGCAGAAAGTTATCTGTAGTAGAAAGTTATCTGTAGTAGAAAGTTATCTGTAGTAGAAAGTTATCTGCACTAGAAAATTATCTGTAGTAGAAAGTTATCTGTAGTAGAAAGTTATCATTAGTAGAAGGGTATCTGTAGTAGAAAGTTATCTGTAGCAGAAAGTTATCTGTAGTAGAAAGTTATCTGTAATAGAAATTTATCTGTAGTAGAAATTTATCTGTAGTAGAAAGTTATCTGTAATAGAAAGTTATCTGCAGTAGAAAGTTATCTGTAGCTGAAAGTTATCTGTAGTAGAAAGTCATCTGTAATAGAAATTTATCTGCAGTAAAAAATTATCTGCACTAGAAAGTTATCTGTAGTAGAATGTTATCTGTAGCAGAAAGTTATCTGTAATAGAAAGTTATCTGTAGTAGAAAGTTATCTGTAGCAGAAAGTTATCTGTAGTAGAAAGTCATCTGTAGTAGAAATTTATCTATGTAGATCAGTGTATTTGAGGCAATAGTTTTTATAGTTGACCTAGCCTCCGAGATAGACTCAGACTAATTATCAACGTCTGTGGCGTGTTTATGCTTGCGGCTGCGGTTTGCAATCGCATTTTCCTCATGTTGGACTGTTAGTACATGGTTCCGTCGCCCTGTTACTGAGTGAGGGGGACACTGTGAGCTGTGACATTCGCGTGGAATGCTTTTACATCTGTCCTGTGCAGTGACCTGCATGTTCGGAACAATGGCTACCGGCTGTTGCTGAATGACTGATTTGCCTTTTTGGTTCACGAGTGCATTTTTCATGAGACTCCTGGGAGTCGGCGCTGAAGCTGCGGAGTTCGTTCTTTGTGCGACGCTTTCGGCGGGTCGCCCTGTGGTATAAGACCTAGCAATGTGAGAAAACCCAGGTCAATGAGGCCTTTCTGGTGACTGACGAGTCCATCGACGATGACCTGTGGTTTTCGTGGATGAATTTCGTGTTGGCATTCTGGCGGCTGCATTATCCACAGTGTACCTGTGCTGGCTGTTCGATTGCCGAGATTCCTGTGTATTCCTGTTTTCACATTGGACAGTGGGGAGAATTTTGTGTAATATTCACTGGCACAGGAATGGAGCATAATGGGGACGATCCGTTGCCGTGAAGTTGGAACCTCGACTAACTAACTAACTAAATAACTAAGACTAATTGTGAACCAGTAAAACATTGTGGGATGTACAGGCAGCCACCGACATTGACTAAATCACCCATCAATAGCCGATTGCTGTATTACAATGTGGGACTAGCACGATATATGGAATACTGCTCCATGCCTGTAAAAAGGACCTTAACCTCATTTACTTCAACTATCTGGGTTACTCCATGGTGGCTGTGACCACTCTGACATGACCAAGTGTCTAGAGCAGTGGTTCTCAACCGGTGGAGAATTTTACGGTTTCCATGAGAGGGGGGGGGGGGAGAGAGAGAGAGAGAGAGAGAGAGAGAGAGATGAGAGAGAGAGAGAGAGAGAGAGAGAGAGAGAGAGATGAGAGAGAGAGAGAGAGAGAGAAATTAAGATTATTTCAAGATCGTGTTAATACAAGAACCAATTACTTGATATTGTTTTTCCCTCCATACTTTACGGTTCTGTACTTCTTGCCCTTCTGAAATTCGCTTTATAAGCAAATCACGTTTTATGTAGACGTCTAGCTTGTTCAAGTAAGTATTATTAAAGTTAGCTTCCATTTTTACGTATACTATGTAGGGGCGGGGGTCGATGTGGGGGAATTTATAGAAAAGAAATACGAAAAAAAAAGGGGGGGGGGGGTGAACATATGGTGAAGTGGTGCATGGGCCAAATAAAGGTTGAAAACACTTTTTTTTTTTTGGTCTAGAGATTTATAACTAATATATGACCCCAAATAATCCAGCATGTAAGGTCTCCAATTGAAAGTCAGGTTTTAGTCAGATATGACAGTAGATGGTACTATCTGCTGTCTGTTAACACCGATGTTGGGCTGCGCTCTACAAACCCGACACCCCACATAGTGCTTCGGGCGGACGGGCGCAATTGATAGGGTACAAGTCTTTCTCTAGTGCGAGGAAATGCAACCTTCAGACTAAATGTCATGGCAGGACAGACCAGACACAAAGAGTTGGTAGAAAAATGGTCTAGGATGTCAGCTAAGACAAGCAGAAAGTCAGAACATTGCTTTGCTGATTCAGCAGCTTCTGCAGCTTGTCTTGTTTCAGTTGTATTGTTGTCACCTTTCATCTGATGTAAACTAGGCAGGCCGAGAGAGGGATCAAGCTGCATGGGCAACATGTGGTTTCTACAATTCAGTCCTATTTTTGAAGGAGAATGTAACAAAGAATGTCAAGAAGGGAAGGCTCCATGAGTAGAACATGCATGATGAGCCATCAGATGAGTGATGAAAGTCTGTCTCGGTTATATAACGATACTGTTGTAGCAATTCCTTAATATTCAACCACCTCAGAAGAACGATTATTCCGGCAGTACATATTTCTTATATCCATTTACAGGATGCCATAATTATCAAATAATACTTGACATTCACGGCTGTCATTATAATTCTCCCAGCCACAAGATCGCAGTGACTTCCTTTCTAGAGTATAATTCCTCTCTTTGCATATGGTTATGTCTCCATACAAATCTCCATGATGCCATGTGGCTTAGATTAGAAAAATGAAAGACCAATATTTGCTACACCGGTTACGAATTATGTCCATATCTCGTAACTCTGGCTTCAGGAAGATGATAAATCTGGCAAATAAAGACATCTTGGCAAGGTTTCTTGTTAGCAATGCGTTGAAGGCATCATCATCTGTGCCATGCCGGTAAGCGTGGGCGGTCATGTTTTGCCATCTCGCAAGATCACCAGAATCGTGGGTCAGGTCAGTATTCTTGTCTTGACCATGCCATGTGGCCAAGCCATCCTGATATTTACTTCTCTGCCTTCCCCCTTGTTCTGTTATCCCTCACTCTTGCCAGTTGTTGCCAAGGTCTCTAATTTATTTCTTCTTATAATGTGACATTTGGAGGCGACAGGATGGAATTCCAGTGGTATATAGTGTTTATATGTTTATATTGTCTGGCGTGTCACCTGATCTCTGCTTCGCTCCTTTGCTTCTACTAGAACCGATCAATAAGTATAATTTTAATTTGAATGCAGGTGTTTGAAATAACTAATTCAATTTATATTCACATGACGAGTTAGTCAGTTAGTCGCGGTTTCAGCATAATGATAACCGGTAGCCCCATTATGCTCTGTTCCTGTTGCTGTGAATATCACACAAAATGCTCCTCACTGCCTCGTGTGAAAAGTGGAACAGAAAGGAGTCTCGACAAACCAACAGCTCGCACAGGTATACTATGCATAATGCCGCTGCCAGAATGCCAACACAAAAGTCTGCCACGAAAAATACAGTTCATCGTCGATGGAAGCAGCAGTCACTAGAAAACCAGCAGCTACACATTACTCCATAAGGCAAACCAGTTAGTTCAGCGATCGGCCCGGCCGACATTTGTTTTACACTCAATTCACGCTACAAACAATCACGGGCAGATGTAAAAGAGCTCCACACGAAAACCACACCTCACAAAGTGGCTCCACGCACTCAACTCAGTAGCAGGGCGATGGAACCATAATCATGTGCCATGCCGACAAGCGTGGGTGGTAATGTTTTCCCCTGATGAAATAGAGGGAAATATTATTATTGTTTTGCCTTCCTGTGAGCCTCTCCCCAGCATAATGGCCAGACACTCGTCTGCCGATCTGGAACCATGAGTTCATCTCGCATCTGGGCAGATTCAGATTTTTTTGAATTGATCTCCCAGGTACACCCAGCACAAAATGGGAACTAAGTATTGTCTTGGGAAGTAAATACCACCGGCGTGACACTGACTACATCAGCCACCTGGTCTCGATTGGCCTATTAAAATGTGGATGGCGCACCCATTGCGCCTTAAGGCGTGCACTGGGGTCCTTTTTTTTTACTGGCTACTTGCTTGGCTAGTCTAGTAAATGGCTATGTCTTAATGAAACTATCAGCCTACTAACTTACTGGCTACTTACTTTGCTAGTATAATAAGTGGCTATGTTTTAACGAAACTAACAGTCTACTAACTTACTGGCTACTTACTTTGCTAGCATAATAAGTGGCTATGTTTTAACGAAACTACAGTCTACTAACTTACTGGCTACTTACTTTGCTAGCATAATAAGTGGCTATGTTTTAACGAAACTACAGTCTACTAACTTAATGGCTACTTACTTTGTTAGTATAATAAGTGGCTATGTTTTAATGAAACTAACAGTCTACTAACTTACTGGCTACTTACTTTGTTAGTATAATAAGTGGCTATGTTTTAATTAAACTAACAGTCTACTAACTTACTGGCTACTTACTTTGTAGTATAATAAGTGGCTATGTTTTAATGAAACTAACAGTCTACTAACTTAATGGCTACTTACTTTGTTAGTATAATAAGTGGCTATGTTTTAATGAAACTAACAGTCTACTAACTTAATGGCTACTTACTTTGTTAGTATAATAAGTGGCTATGTTTTAATGAAACTAACAGTCTACTAACTTACTGGCTACTTACTTTGCTAACATAATAAGTGGCTATGTTTTAACGAAACTACAGTCTACTAACTTAATGGCTACTTACTTTGTTAGTATAATAAGTGGCTATGTTTTAACGAAACTAACAGTCTACTAACTTAATGGCTACTTACTTTGTTAGTATAATAAGTGGCTATGTTTTAATGAAACTAACAGTCTACTAACTTACTCGCTACTTACTTTGTTAGTATAATAAGTGGCTATATTTTAACGAAACTAACAGTCTACTAACTTACTCGCTACTTACTTTGCTAGCATAATAAGTGGCTATGTTTTAACGAAACTACAGTCTACTAACTTAATGGCTACTTACTTTGTTAGTATAATAAGTGGCTATGTTTTAATGAAACTAACAGTCTACTAACTTACTGGCTACTTACTTTGTTAGTATAATAAGTGGCTATGTTTTAATGAAACTACAGTCTACTAACTTACTGGCTACTTACTTTGTTAGTATAATAAGTGGCTATGTTTTAATGAAACTACAGTCTACTAACTTAATGGCTACTTACTTTGTTAGTATAATAAGTGGCTATGTTTTAATACAACTAACAGCCCACTACGTTACTGGCTACTTACCTTACCAGTATAATAAGTGGCTATATTTTTAAATAAACTACCAGACTAGCAACCTACTGGTTACATGCTTTACTAGCCAAGTAAAAGGCAATATGTTTGAATTACACTACAAGTTTAGTTACTTGCTGGCTACTTACTTTACCAGTCTAGTATGTGGCTATATAAAATACTAGTATATTAAATGGCTATATAAACGACCAATCTATTAAATGGCTATATAAACGACCATTTTAGTAAGTGGATATATAAACTATCAGTCTAGTAAGTGGCTATATAAACGACCAGTCTATTAAATTGCTATATAAACGACCAGTATAGTAAGTGGCTATATAAATGACCAGTCTAGTAAGTGGCTATATACACGACCAGTCTTGTAACTGATTATATAAACTACCATTTTAGTAAGTGCCTTTATAAGCTATCAGTCTAATAAGTGGCCATATAAACGACCAGTCTATTAAATGGCTATATAAACGACCATTCTAGTAAGTGGCTATATAAACTACCAGTCTAGTAAGTGACTATATAAACGACCAGTCTTGTAATTGACTATATAAACTACCATTCTAGTAAGTGGCTATATAAACGATGAGTCTAGTAAGTTACTATTTAACGACCAGTCTAGTAAGTTACTATTATAAACGACCAGTCTAGTAAATTACTATATAACGGTACGCTAACCGACCAGTCTAGTAAGTGGCTATATAAACGACGAGTCTAGTAAGTTACTATATAAACGACCAGTCTAGTAAGTGGCTATATAAACGACGAGTCTAGTAAGTTACTATATAAACGACCAGTCTAGTAAGTTACTATATAAACGACCAGTCTAGTAAGTTACTATATAAACGACCAATCTATTAAATGGCTATATAAACTACCAGTCTAGTGATTATATAAACGACCAGTCTAGTAAGTGGCTATATAAACGACGAGTCTAGTAAGTGGCTATATAAACGACCAGTCTAGTAAGTGATTATATAAACGACCAGTCTAGTAAGTGGCTATATAAACTACCAGTCTAGTAAGTGGCTCTATACACTACCAGTCTAGTAAGTGGCTCTATACACTACCAGTCTAGTAAGTGGCTATAAAAATACCAGTCTTGTAAGTAGCTATATAAAATACCAGTCTAGTAAGTGGCTATATAAACTACCAGTCTAGTAAATGTCTGTATAAACGACCAGTCTTTTAATTGACTATATAAACTACCAGTCTAATAAGTGACTATATAAACTCCATTGGCACCTTGCCGTCTTGACAGACGATATAGTTTGTGCTTCAAAAAGGCATAATAACTTTTACCCATGGCGGTAACGAATGTGACTGATAAGTCCAATTCGCGCTGTAAATGTTCGTTCATAGTGGGTGCATGTGAACACGTGGTCATTTCCACCATCATGCACCATCTTACGTCTCACACGCTCGGTGTTTGACTTATCTGCAATAATTTTCTCCTATATAAACTACCAGTCTAATAAATGACTATATAAACTACCAGTCTAGTAAGTGACTATATAATATGACCAGTCTTGTAATTGACTAAATAAAACTACCAGTCTAGTAAGTGACTATATAATATGACCAGTCTTGTAATTGACTAAATAAAAGTACCAGTCTAGTAAGTGACTATATAAACTACCAGTCTTTTAAGTGGGGTAAAGTGAATCGACAGGATAATAAACTAAGACTTATGTAACCCGGCAAAGACTACATAGCACAAATCTACCTCTACGCCATCGATTGGCGGCAAATTTTGGACACCGGACAAGTGATTGGTAGGAACAATGCGTTTCGAGTGTTGTTTACCACACAAAATCGCCGCATGTTAAAGCTGGTAGAGACTGTGAGAAGTGAATCGACAGGATAATAAACTAAGACTTATGTAACCCGGCAAAGACTACATAGCACAAATCTACCTCTACGCCATCGATTGGCGGCAAATTTTGGACACCGGACAAGTGATTGGTAGGAACAATACGTTTCGAGTGTTGTTTACCACACAAAATCGCCGCATGTTAAAGCTGGTAGAGACAACTGCCATTCATTTACAAAAGCCATATTTGTACAAACAATAATACATTATATTTAAAATTACTGTGGCAGACAATTCACATTACTGTGTGAATATATGTGTTGTATATTTCAGCTTGAGTGATTTATCTCATTGCATTATATGATGTTGTGTGATTTATGCAGTATGCACCTAACGAGATACGAAATATCCCAGGCAATAAATCGTACAATCTTTTGTCTGTGTTTTCGTTATTAAACTTGCTATATAATCAAATTAACCAATCTTTTGTCTAATCCTAGGGAGATATCCAGGATATGATGTTCATTCCCGATCCAGGGGCAGCTTATGAACATTGTGAGAGATACACCCCGGACTGCGATGTTGCTCTTCCTTACATGATATCCCATCAATCATACTCCTCGTCTTCATCATCGTCGTCGTCATCATCATCATCATCGTCGTCGTCGGGGTCAAAACCCCGTGTGGAGTCACAAGAAGTGGAAGTGTATAATTTTACTGCATCGGGCGGGGTAGGTATTTGGCGTGTGGCTCTATAGTGTTTTGTGTTTGTGATATGATTGTCTTTTGCGTACAGGTGTCGCCTGTCTGTCTCATCACAAAGCATTTGGGAGTTTGAGATCTCTGTGGCGGAGTGGATTTGCCGCCCGCCTCGCGCTACGAAAGTCGTGGGCTCATTTCCGGGCTCCGTTTTTCTGTTCATGAGTGCGATTTTCTCGGAGACTTGCAAGACTTGCGAGAAGCCCACTGTGCGGGAAGAGAACAGGCCATATGGGATAAAACTCGGTGTAATGATGTAGATTCTCTCTTTTTTAGCATGTGTACTGAACGAACAAGATGCAGGGTCTAATTTGTGCTGGATGCTGTCAGTGAAACAATGACACCCACACCAATAGCAGCATCTGAAATTCACGCAGATACAGAATTTTTTGGCATTAGAAATATAAGTGTTCCATTGAATACCCGTGGAGAAGAATATGGTGTAGTCAGTATCTTCTTCTTCTTCTGCTTCTTCTTCTTCTTCTTCTTCTTCTTCTTCTTCTTCTTCTTCTTCTTCTTCTTCTTCTTCTTCTTCTTCTTCTTCTTCTTCTTCTTCTTATTCTTCTTCTTCTTCTTCTCTCTTCTTTCTTCTTCTTCTTCTTCTTCTTCTTCTTCTTCTTCTTCTTCTTCTTCTTTCTTTCTTTCTTTCTTTCTTTATAGACCATGCCGTGTGGCGTTAGTGATCATGTCTGTCTACAACCTTCTGTCTCGTGTACTGCCAAACATTTCTGATACTGATGTCCCTCCATGCCATGATATCAGACTGTCCAGCATCGTCTCTGCTGGTCTCCCCCTGTCTCCTCATGTCTCCCCCTGTCACCCCCTCCCCCCCCCCCCCCCCCCACCCTCCCTCCACCCCAGCTGTCCCGCTGTGACGATATACTCCAGCTCAGTTCTACACAAGATATGCTCCAACATGTGTACAGTCTCCTGAAGTTCTTTATCAGTTAACTTCTGACAGTAATATCTCCATTCCTACTTCTCTCTTTGTCAGTTAACTTCTGACAATAATATCTCCATTCCTACTTCTCTCTGTCCACGGCTTTCTCTTCATTCTTCTATAAAAGAACATCTTTGCAGCTTCTGCATTATTCCTCACTTGTCTACCAAGTGTCCATGATTAGCTTCAGTACGTCACGATTGGCCCTATATAGCTCTTAAGAATTCTTTTCTTAGGAACGCCTGGCGAGTGACTAAAATTTCGAATTTTGCTTCAGGAGAACTGGGTTCAAATCTTCGGTAAGATATGGATTTTTTGCTCTCGGGGGCAACAAGAACACCTTAATCTGCACAGTTTGTGGCGACTGCGCTAACCAGGCGGCCTTAATTCCTCAGGTTCAAGACCCCCCCCCCCCCCTCCCCCTTTTCCTACACCGCAATGGACCCTATGCAGCAGATGACAGAACTCTGTCCCTCACCTAGAATGGGAAAGATAAATCTCAGCGAATAGTAGTAATCTTGTGACATGTTGCTTTCCCTTGAGATATTCTGGATTTAGTTTCCTTAACATATCTCCTATTTGCTGTTATTAAAGTAACTTAATGCTCAAATACATTGACATGTTTCTGGTTGCTTCCTTTTGCTTCGATGTTGAATTTGAGTAGACATAACTTGTTTTCAGGTTGCTTCCATTCACTTTAATGTTCACTCTGGGTAGCCCGTTTTTCTTTGCAATAACCATTACTTCTGTTTTTCTGTTATTCAGACTAAGTTCTTTACCTTGGCTTTCTGTTACAATTATATCTATCATTTCTTGTAAATGCGTTTCAATTTCAGCGACCAAAACCATGCCACAAGCAGTTTGTTTACATTATACCCACCAATAGATGGCATGTTTTGCATGGATCTCATTTGTATTTCGCAGCCAGTTTAATACACACTCTCGTTAAGAAAGCAATGGCAAACTACTGAACGTAACACTTGCCTAGTACATCAACAGCAGCTGAAAATGCTGGTGTTGACTGCAACGTCCCGTAAAGGATACGCAACACCATTTCTTTTTTTTAACACATAGATAATTGAAAACTGACACCGAATGTAATAAAACGGAAATCTATGCTACAGCTTGCTAGTCAAATCAGTGACAGATACCCATTCCAGGAGCGTAGAAAATACACAGCAACAGTTAGCAATTTGTCCCCACATGTTCGTCAGCAAGCAGCTGATGACCATACCAGAATAACAAACGTAATAAACACAGGTGCCGGTTGGCCGGACGTCAATGTGCATCTACATGAAGCCGGCGTCTCCTATCCGGAACACTGGATACATGTATATACAGTTGGAGCTGCTATTAAAGCCACTATCAAAGCAGTCTGTGAAGTTGTATATACAGCACTCTGGTGGTTCGGTAGAGGACATCTTTGAAGCATGTGGAGAGGTGTGCTTAAATTATGAGGCGGAAATCGCTACACAGGAGAACAACTGTCTCACTGTTTAACTGTTTTTGAGGTTTTTTCTCCACATGCCGAGAATATCATTGTCTACACGTGTGGAGAACATCATTATCTACACATACCGAGAACAACATTATCTACACATGTCAAGAACAACATTATCTACACATGCCGAGAACAACATTATCTACACATGCCGAGAACAACATTATCTACACATGCCGAGAACAACATTATCTACACATGCCGAGAACAACATTATCTACACATGCCGAGAACAACATTATCTACACATGCCGAGAACAACATTATCTACACATGCCGAGAACAACATTATCTACACATGCGGAGAACAACATTATCTACACATGCCAAGAACAACATTATCTACACATGCCGAGAACAACATTATCTACACATGCGGAGAACAACATTGTCTACACATGCCGAGAACAATATTGTCTACACATGCTGAGAACGCTATTATCTACACATGCCAAGAACAACATTATCTACACATGCCGAGAACAACATTATCTACACATGCCGAGAACAACATTATCTACACATGTCAAGAACAACATTATCTACACATGCCGAGAACACTATAATCTACACATGCCAAGAATATTATCTACACATGCCGAGAACACTATTATCTACACAAGCCGAGAACAACATTATTATCTACACATGCCGAGAACACTATTATCTACACATGCCGAGAACAACATTATTTACACATGCCGAGAACAACATTATCTACACATGTCAAGAACAACATTATCTACACATGCCGAGAACATTATCTACACATGCCGAGAACACTATTATCTACACATGCCGAGAACACCATTATCTACACATGCCGAGAACAACATTATCTACACATGCCGAGAACAACATTATCTACACATGCCGAGAACAACATTATCTACACATGCCAAGAACAACATTATCTACACATGCCGAGAACAACATTATCTACACATGCGGAGAACAACATTGTCTACACATGCCGAGAACAATATTGTCTACACATGCTGAGAACGCTATTATCTACACATGCCAAGAACAACATTATCTACACATGCCGAGAACAACATTATCTACACATGCCGAGAACAACATTATCTACACATGTCAAGAACAACATTATCTACACATGCCGAGAACACTATAATCTACACATGCCAAGAATATTATCTACACATGCCGAGAACACTATTATCTACACAAGCCGAGAACAACATTATTATCTACACATGCCGAGAACACTATTATCTACACATGCCGAGAACAACATTATTTACACATGCCGAGAACAACATTATCTACACATGTCAAGAACAACATTATCTACACATGCCGAGAACATTATCTACACATGCCGAGAACACTATTATCTACACATGCCGAGAACACCATTATCTACACATGCCGAGAACAACATTATCTACACATGCCGAGAACACCATTATCTACACATGCCGAGAACACCATTATCTACACATGCCGAGAACACTATTATCTACACATGCCGAGAACACTATTATCTACACATGCCGAGAACACTATTATCTACACATGCCGAGAACACTATTATCTACACATGCCGAGAACACTATTATCTACACATGCCGAGAACACTATTATCTACACATGCCGAGAACACTATTATCTACACATGCCTAGAACACTATTATATACACATGCCGAGAACACTATTATCTACACATGCCGAGAACACTATTATCTACACATGCCGAGAACACCATTATCTACACATGCCGAGAACACCATTATCTACACATGCCGAGAACACCATTATCTACACATGCCGAGAACACTATTATATACACATGCCGAGAACACCATTATCTACACATGCCGAGAACACTATTATCTACACATGCCGAGAACACCATTATCTACACATGCCGAGAACACTATTATCTACACATGCCGAGAACGCCATTATCTACACATGCCGAGAACACTATTATCTACACATGCCGAGAACACTATTATCTACACATGCCGAGAACACTATTATCTACACATGCCGAGAACACTATTATCTACACATGCCGAGAACACTATTATATACACATGCCGAGAACACTATTATCTACACATGCCGAGAACACTATTATCTACACATGCCGAGAACACCATTATCTACACATGCCGAGAACACTATTATCTACACATGCCGAGAACACCATTATCTACACATGCCGAGAACACTATTATATACACATGCCGAGAACACCATTATCTACACATGCCGAGAACACTATTATCTACACATGCCGAGAACACCATTATCTACACATGCCGAGAACACCATTATCTACACATGCCGAGAACACTATTATATACACATGCCGAGAACACCATTATCTACACATGCCGAGAACACTATTATCTACACATGCCGAGAACAACATTGTCTACGCATGACGACAACGCCATTATCTACATATGCAACAAAATAGCCAGGCCCGTCGAGGGGCGAATTTTGGGGCTTCCAGATGTAGAAATAAGATTATTGCAAGGTCGCGTTAATACAAGAACCAATTACTTGATATCTTTTTTCCATCCATACTTTACGGTACTGTACTTTTCGCCCTTCTGAAGTTCGTTTTATAAGATAAGTATACCCGCAAATCACGTTTTATGTAGACGTCTAGACTTGTTCTAGTATGTGTTATTAAATTTATCTTCCATTTTTACATATACTATGTAGGAGCGGGAGTTGGGGGGGGGGGGGGGGAGGGATTTATAGGGAGGAAATACGAAAGGGGGATGTGAATGACATTCTGAACATATGGTGAAGGGGTGCATGGGCCAAAAAAAAGGTTGAAAACCACTGATATAGACATATTCTATATTTTTATATTGGTTATTGATCCAGTCAGTGGCGCAGTGGCTTGGGTGGCAAGATACTGAACGCTAAACTTGCCTAGAGCATCCACTTGGGGTTGGGGTGGTTTGCAGCGTTCTGCAAAAAACATACAACCTTAACACACACACACACACACACACATACACACACACACACACACACACATCCACACAACCACACACACATACATACATACACGCACACACACACTACAGCAAATGTGCTTTTTTTCATATCCTATTTACAAGACATCACTGTCAACACCCTCATTTTACTGCTGTTGTTGATGTCTTGGCAAGTTTACGTTGAATAGTTTGCCGTTGCTTTCTGAACGACCGGCTCCCAAACCAACACGTTAAACCCCTGCGCGACACGGTCTGCTGCCAAATCGGTTGCAGCTGTGTTTCGAACGCGTGGTTAGCGGCTCACGAATCGCGTTCGCAAGCCTTTAGGCCACGGAGCACGCCAAATGTGCTATATTGTAACAATGTAAATCTATTATTTAAAATCTGTCAACTTCCCAGAAAAAAAATAATCCCTCATCTTACCGAGGCTTCGAACCCGGGTCTCTACCATGATCCCCACCTATTATATGATAAGATCAAAAACACTACAACTGATACATGTTCTTGATATTTGATTTCAGAGAAGTGTTACAGTGGAATACGGTTCTGTGGAGATGAGTGACGTTACCTACAGATTTGTACGTATCTTTTGTTTACGACATGTCTATGTTTGTTCAATTGTTAATCCAATCTAGAAACATCGAGGGGTAGACACGGAAGAGTAGTCGCCAGACGCTTGCCTTCCGGCGCCAGAGATCATGCGTTCTATTCGCATCAGAGCGAACTGGTACGTTTAATATTCATGGAGACTTCCAGGGCGAGCAAGCCTAAAATGGGTACCAGGAAATGTCTTGGGTAGTAAAGGCGGCCGATGTGATACAGACAACATCACCCCCTCAGTGCCGATTTCTCGACAAAAACATATGGATGTATTACCAGATGCCCAAGCGCCATAAATATGAGTATTGCATCGGTATTGGGTAACACAAAGAATCAGCTACATTAATCATAAACAGACTACCATTTTCTTTGCAGCGGAACATTCTACGGTGAAAACAAACACCAAGAAGGACCAAAAGCAAGAGGATAAGTTATATTGTACTTTGCATTGCTGCGGTTTCCCAATGGCAGTGTCTGCTATGAAATTTATCTTAATCTTTTTACCTAACACTAGTATTGTACAAAACTTATATCTAAACTTAACAAAAACAAAAATGATGCATACAGATAAAACTAACATGCAGGACGAAATAATTGTTAATAAGGAAAAATTGGAGGCGGTGGAAAATTTCGAATATCTTAGGTCATTAATTACCAACAATGGTGACACAATGAAAGAAATTAAAAGAAGAATATCTATTGCTCTTTAAAAACTAAACCAACTAAATAAAGTGTGGCTATGAGCAGATAAACCTACAAAAATTAGATTTTTAAGAGTATGCATTATTCCCATTGCTACATACGCCTAAGACATCTGAACACTTACTAAACAAGCTGAACAACACATGGATGCCTTTGAATATAAATGTTATAGAAGGGTTCAAAGAAATCTTGGATACAGAAAAGAACAAATACATCCATATGACAAGATATGAATATTGAAGAAGATTGGCTACTAAAGACCATACAAAAAACAAAGAAAATTGATATATTTTGGTCACTTGAAACGTCATAAAAGTTTGGAGAAAACAATAATCGTGGGGTATATGCTTGGGAAGAGAGGAAGAGGAATGCCAAATAGAAGATGGCTGCAGGATGTTGCAGATGATCTCCAGATGGGTGTATCGGATGCGGGACATCTTGCTTATGACCGACAAGTTTTCCAGAAGGTTGTTATGGGAGCGAGGTTCTGCTAGTGAATGAATGAATGAAGTATTGTACTCAAAACCGACACCCCACATTGCACCAACGGCTTCGGGCAGCGTTGAGTTGAGTTGAGTTGAGCTAAGAACCGACATCACTGCAGACAGGAAATTTTCATATATGTTCTGTCCCCTCGTTCAACAGCCAGCGAAGAGTCACACTACTATTCGTTCTCACCGCTATCAGATTGAACATTCTCCTGGTCTTCCCTCTTAGTTTTGAGATTCTACCAGAACCCCTGCCAATCCCCCGCAATCTCATCCTTTCCACATACGGGTTCTCAACCTGTTCCCCCACCTTCTCCACATGGTCCCACAGGCGCACGACCACCTCTCCCTAGTGTAAGAAAATGCAACCTAAAGACTAAATGTCATGGCACAGCACACCAGGCCGTAAACTTTGTTCATCAACTGGTCTAGGATGGAAACTCAGATACACGGCAGTTAGAGCATTGCTTTGCTGATCCGGCATCTTTTGCAGCATGTCTTGTTCCAGATGTAGGGGTGTTACCTTTCCTCTGGAGTAAACTAGGCAGGCCAAGAGAGGGATCATGCTGCATGGGCAACACATGGTCTCTAAATTCAGCCCAGGTTTTGTGTTATGGAGAGGTATAACTCCATGTTACAAACTGTCCTCTGTCAAGACGGCCAGGTGCCAGTCAGGATTGTACCAATTCGCCTCCAGTTATCAGTCGCGTCTGTCTTTATGACACCAAGCATTATTCCCAGGCAGTTCATCTCTGCTGGTGACATGTCCCATGATCCCCATTACCCTGATCTACAGTTAGTTCTGGATCAGCTGGCATATAGTGGGAAAAGGCAGCACTGACAATACCCTCTTTTTCTAATATCACATAAGCATTTTATAATATTTATATAACGTTCTATAATATTTATATAATGTTCTATAATATGCATATAACATTATGTAATATTTATATAATGTTCTATAATGTTTATATAACGTTCTATAATATTTATATAATGTTCTATAATATACATATAACATTATGTAATATTTTATAATGTTCTATAATATGCATATAACATTATGTAGTATTTATTTAACGTTTTATAATATTTAGCGCAACTGGGAGAGTGCAAGCCTTATCCTTAGTACGAGGATTTGCAACATAAAGATTATATGCCATGGCACGACAGAAAGGCCCTAAGCCTTGGTTGGCAACTGGTCTAAGATCGAAGCTCCCACAGGCTGACAGTTAAAGCATTGCTTTACTGATCCGGCAGCATCTGCAGCTTGTCTTGTTCCAGATGCATTGATGTTATCTTTCCTTTGAAGTAAACAAGGCGGGCCGAAAGAAGGATAAAAATGATGTTTGCTGTAGCGGTTGGAAACATGACAACAAATAATACTGGTCTTGTGTGAAATGTCACTGCTTATGAAATGTGTCAGTACGTGTATGTGTGTGTACGCGCGTGCGCGTATGTGTAGGAACTATTTCCACTACTTCATGTGGATTATTTGTACACTATTTCATGTGGATTATCAGTACACTATTTCATGTGGATTATCTGTACTCTATTTTATGTGGATTATCAGTACACTATTTCATGTGGATTATCTGTACGCTATTTCATGTGGAGTATATGTATACTATTTCATGTGGATTATTTGCACTCTATTTCATGTGGATTATCTGTACACTATTTCGTGTGGATTATCTGTACTCTATTTCATGTGGATTATCTGTACTCTATTTCATGTGGATTATCTGTACTCTATTTCATTTGGATTATCTCATCTCATCTCATCATGTTCCTCTTGTACCTTGCGGTGTCGAGGTGAAGTATAAACATCGTGAGAGCGCCCGATTATGGACTTCATATATGATATTCCCATGGACTCTGCTATTCCCTCCATCCAACGTTTACGTGGTCGGCCTCTTCCTCTGTTTCCATCTGGTCTGTACGTCATTGCTTGTTGTGGTATACTGTTGAATGGTAACCTACTTGCTTGGCCCGTTTATACTTTTTAGTTTTTCTACGAGCAGATTGGATTATATGTATACTATTTCATGTGGATTATCTGTACACTATTTCGTGTGGATTGTATGTACACTATTTCATGTGGATTATCTGTACGCTATTTCATGTGGAGTATATGTATACTATTTCATGTTGATTATCTGTACTCTATTCCATGTGGATTGTATGTACACTATTTCATGTGGATTATTTGCACTCTATTTCATGTGGATTATCTGTACACTATTTCGTGTGGATTGTATGTACACTATTTCATGTGGATTATCTGTACGCTATTTCATGTGGAGTATATGTATACTATTTCATGTGGATTATTTGCACCCTATTTCGTGTGGATTATCTGTACACTATTTCGTGTGGATTATCTGTACGCTATTTCATATGTATAATCTGTACACTATTTCATGTGGATTATCTGTACACTATTTCATGTGTATTATCTGTACTCGGCAGGGTCCCCCAGGTCCGCCAGGACAACGAGGTCCTCCAGGTCCCCCAGGACTCAAAGGTGACCTGGTAAGAGTTTAACGTAATCTGTAATAGATGTTCGTTGACGTTGTGGTCTTTCCTATATTTTGTTTCCACTTTAGTTTAGTTTTAAGGCGTCGGTCGCTATGTTTGCGGACATGGCGTTCCTCAATGGCGAGTCTCACATGTGAGGCATACAGATGTTTCTCCATAAAGCAAAGACAATCTTCAGTAGCTTCCTTCTAGGACTTCCCTTGCCTCACTTCCGTTCCAACTGTTTTAGTGTTGTGTTCTATTGAAGCGTGTCCCTTCTCATGACATGGCCAAGGAATGCAACTTGTCAAATTCTGATACTTTGTCAAATTATTATACCTTGTCAAATTATGATACGTTGTCTAATTCTGATACCATGTTAAATTCTGATATCTTGTCAAATTCTGATACCTTGTCAAATTCTGAAACCTTGTCAAATTCTGAAACCTTGTCAAATGCTTTAAAATCTGTCTAATTATGATACGTTTTCAAATTCTGATACCTTGTCAAATTCTGAAACCTTGTCAAATTCTTAAACCTTGTCAAATGCTTTAAAATCTGTCTAATTATGATACGTTGTCAAATTCTGATACCTTTGTCAAATGCTGATACCTTGTTAAATTCTGATACGTCGCCCATGTTCCCATGTGATCGACTCTAACTAACAGCACAGTTTTCGTGAGATACATTTGGTTGAAGCCATATTTGTGTACCTTCATATCTGACAGGCGAAATAACTTCTGTTGGTAAGTTAGCTTTTCGTTTCCTTTTCCCCCAAACGAAATGATTACTATTTGTAAATATTTATACCTATATAAATATGGGAACAGCCAACTTCATTCCAGAAAAATCCGTGCGCGTCTAACACAAACGTGAAACTAACTACAGATTTGTTAGACGCATTAAAATGGAGGTGAGTGAAGACTAGGAAGAAAGGAGGGAGAGGGGGGAGTATCTGTCCTTGGTTATGTAGTTAGTTAGCCGCAGTTCCAACTTCACGGCAAAGGGTCGCCCCATAATTCTTAGTTCCTGTGCAAGTGAATATCATACAAAACTCTCCTCACTGCCCCATGTGAAAAGTGGAATAGACAGGAGTCTCGACAAACCAACAACCCCCACAGGTATGCGTTCTTAAGGGCCTCGGTCAGAATGCCAACACAAAAGTCCGCCGTGAAAATTACAGTTAATATTTGGCCATACAATTACATATGTGCTGCTATTTTAATGGTTTGAAGTGTTTCATGATAACTGATATTTCGGAATGAAAGCAACAGCAAAAATAAATGTTACAAGAGACAGACGATTGGAGTCATGATCCAAATTAGCCATCCCTCTTCACTCACCCCAATCTATAATAAAAATATAAAACATGTAAATACGCAGCTATAGAAAATATCAACATGACCCTCATAATCACAATCGATTCAACGTTAAACCAATCGGTAAACTAGGGTATGCCTACCAAGCATGTGAAGACAGGATTCGGCAGACGGCGCAGAAGAAATCATTGATGATTCAACTGGCAAGACGGCGTTTACGTGCAAAGCGTTCGTCAGGGAACGTTCAGCATTCTTTGCCCACATTGTCAAAAAACATTTCGAGCCAAAATAAGCCTTACCAGCCATCATAGAACTCAAGGCTTTATACTTTCAACCCCATTGGATGAGATGAATGGTCGTCATAATTCTTGATGGACAAACACCAATCACATTCTCTCACACAAATTCACAGCTTCTAGTCACAAACACAACAGCTAACATTCTTAAAGAAACAAGTAATGTGAATGTTAAAAGTATAATTTCCAGTTAATAGATCCGGGGATATTAGGTCCACTTCCTGAAATTATCAAAATTTGCCATTGCATACACCCTTTGATATGAATGTCATAATCTGCAAGTTTGTTGTTTGCTATATTTTATTGTTTACTAAATTTCAATTTTTTGCTGTGTCTGTGTTTCAGGGTTTAGGAGGTAGAGATGGAATCCCTGGTTCTAACGGAGTGCCCGGTCCACCTGGGCATGTCTTTGTTTTCCCTGTAAGTATTTGTTTGTTGGCTTATTTCATTTACTGCTCATTTATTTAATGATATTTGTTGGGGAGATTTTTAGTTTTCAAACTTCGATCCTTGTATTTGTATTTCTAATTGAAGATTTGCTAGTTTTACATGACTTTGAATGTATGCAAACTGTTAGGCAATCGTAAATAATTTTCTTTATCTTACCTTGTTGCACGTCATCATCTTCTTCTTCGACTTGGTTGTGTCTTTTTTCTTTCTTTCTTTCTTTCTTTCTTTCTTTCTTTCTTTCTTTCTTTCTTTCTTTCTTTCTTTCTTTCTTTCTTTCTTTCTTCTGTTGGTGGTGATGATGGTGATGCTGCTGCTGCATCTCTTCCTTATCTTGTTTCTTCTTCCCTTCCTCGTCCCTCTGTCATTCTAAGATGAACGCATCTGTCTTACAGTTACCACAGTCTTCCTCTGTCAGAATGCCTCCATCCTATATGCTAGTGGACAGATCACCTGTTGTAGATGATGAAGAAGACGAAGAAGAAGAGGGATAACAACAACAACAATAACAACAATAACAAGAAATACAAGGTGTATTTTTAATGACTGTACAGTGTTTGAAAATATCGCCGGTCCAAGTTTTGTATTTACTTTCTGTAAAGTTCATGCAACATAATAGGTAAATACAAAACTTCGATCGGCAATATTTTCAAACACTGCACAGTCATTAAAAATACACCCTATACTTTGTGGACATGGCCACTAGAGCGCTGCATAAGCCAGATTTCCGATTTCCAGATTTTTCCAATCACATATCAAGAACCAGGCTGACATCCTGAACGCCCTCAAAGAGGCAGGAAGAGTATATAACTCAACGGAAGGAAGTAGCATACGACCACAAGACCAGCAGGTGAATGCCCTACCTGGTATATATCTGTGCTTGACTAATATAATAGAACAGGAATCGCTATGGCAAAGGTAGCCTTTCGCAAGATTGAAAACATACTGATCAGTAAACAGATGATAATTGCAGTGAGAAGAAGAGTGTTGAAATGCAAAATAGAACCTGTACTTATGTATGGAAGTGAAACGTCGACAGTAAGCTGAAAAACATCTAATGGCAGTAGAAATGTGGTTTCTGGGGGAAATGCAAAGAATACCATGGACAGACAGAAAATCCAATGTGCAAGTCCTACAAGAAACAAACGACAACCGTAAACTGATTCGAGAAATTTGAGGAAGACGGTCAATATTTTTGGGGGGTATGTAATGAGAAGAAATAAACTGGAGAACTTGGTGACAGCTGGCAAGATTGAGGGGGAAAGAACAAGAGAAATCCAGAGAAGTAAATTTAGGGATGGCTTGGCCACAAGGCATGCTCGAGACAAGAACATGGAGCTTATCCACGACTCTGGTGATCGTGTGAGATAGTGAAACATGACCGCCCACGCTTACCAACATGGCGCATCATGATGATGATGATAATGATGATGATGATGATGATGATGATGATGATGATGATGATGATGATGATGATGCATGTATAAACTGCAATTACTTGTATTCAATAAGTGTTGTAACTCTGACATTCTTGTTTCCTCACAAACAACCTTGTTTTCAATAATTGTTGTAAAGCTGATATTCTTGTTTCCTCACAAACAGCCATGTATTCAATTAGAGTTGTAAAGCTGATGTTCTTGTTCAAACACAAACAGCCATGTATTCAATAAGAGTTGTAAAGCTGATGTTCTTGTTTCCTCACAATCAGCTCAACTGGGACAACAAGCAGAGCAACCACGCCGAACAGTTCCGGTCGATGTTGGATCAACACATGTTGGCCATGAGAGGGGTGGCAGGTCCTCAGGGCATGTCTGGCTTGCCAGGACGTGTTGTAAGTAGGCCAAAGTAACAATTAATTTATGTATTATTCAAGAGGCTGGTGAAAATGTTTATATTTACTAGTAATACTGTCATTCTTATTCTGCTTCTTCTTATAGTTTGTAGTTATGATTCATCTATTCATTTCATGTTATAAATAACATTGTAGTATGCGCCTGACGAGATATAGCGAACATGCCGGGCAATAAATCGTGCAACATATTGTTTGAGGCTTCTGTGTCTAAATTCACAGAGGGAACAGACAGTTTTGAATTCTATAGAACTATATCTCACCTTCCCCAATTAATTTCTCATTAATCTCTTAACTGGCCATGAATAACTTTCATTCAGCAGAAATGTCTCTATATATAATGTGTATTTTTAAAGACTGTGCAGTGTTTTAAAATATTGCTCGTTCATGTTTTGTATTCACCCTCTGTAAAGTTCATGCAACATAATAGGTAAATACAAAACTTGAGCCGGCAATATTTTCAAACACTGCACAGTCATTAGAAATACACCCTGTAACTACTAAGAACTGTGTTTCTGATGATATTTCACAAGACTATGTTGCATAAAATATATTGTATCTTGTAGGTTGTTGATTTGTCTTTAGCTATTTTACTAAATGTACCCGTTCATGCTTCTTCCAGCTGTTGTTATCTATATGTCCTAATATTTGAATTCTTAACCTGCTTCACAATTGTTCAATTTTCTGTTATACTACATTAGGATGTCAGCATAGTAAAATAGATAAAGAGCGCTCGCTCGTAAACGTCCGGTGAGCTGATGCCGAGATAGCGGGTTCAGCACCTACACCGGTCAGTTGGACCAAAATATTGACTTCTTGTCTTTGACTTGGGGACGCAAATTACAAGTACTTCTTATGTTGGAGTGGATTTCACCTGATGGCGAGGACACTTGTACCAAGGAAAGCTAATCAACACGTAAAAATAAGTTCGGTGCACTGAAAGTAGTAGCACGTGTATGGACTACACTTGAGTTCAAAACGAGCTGAGCGCAAAAACCAAACAAAAAAGATAGTAAAATAAACATATTCTGTAAAAATCACCCAAACAATAATAATGTTAATCAGCTTTATAGAACAATCGTCCATTTATATGGATAACGGTCGAATGTCAAAGTATTTAATCTTGGCTTCTTTAATAGAGAGAATTATATCCTTATGTTTATCATGTAAGAATGAACACAACTGATCATTAGTTTACCTTTACATTCTTCTTTTCCAGGGACCACCTGGGCCTATAGGTGAGAAAGGTGATATAGGAAATACAGGTGAAATGGTGAGTACAGCGTGCAATGGCTATTATATACACATACACACACAAATCACTTGAAGGAGTTACTCCCCTTTCATCATCATCATCATGTGCCCTGTCAGCTAGCTAAGCTGTTCATGTCTCTCCAAGATCTCGTTCCTTTGTGTTCTGATCAATTCTGTTGATGATATCCCTTTATGTCACCATCTCCTTCCATCGAGTATCATTTATTTAATGAGAGAATTGTGTGTGTGTGTGTGGGGGGGGGGGGGTGTGAGTGCCTGTGTTTGCATGTATGTGAGTATGTGCATGTTTGTGTGCTTGGTATCAAGCATTGTACTTCATAGTGGGCATCTTTTAGCAAGGTGCTCGGATAGATCATTGAGCTCTGAAACAGGGGACAGAAGAAAGAAAACACAAACAGAAAGTACTACAAGTGACAAACCTGGGTAGCCAGTTTGAGGTGGGTTGAGCCAGGAACCGTCATCGCAGCACTCGGGACGTTCAGATACGTGTTCAGGCCTTACCTTAAACAGCCAGCGAAGAGTCCCAATACTGGTGATGCCAGTTACAGTGTGATTATGCGTCCGTTTGGCATTTAATCAAATTAACTGCAGCGAACATGAATGCTTCAGACTGGTGTGCTTGTCCGTCCGAAGTGGCGGAAAATGTCAACCATGTGACCGAGAATTGGACTCGCCGATAAAATAACGAGCACTATTATTTTTTTTTTAAAATTAGCATGTATTATGTTATGTTATGTTATGTTACGTTATGTTATGTTACGTTATGCTATGTCGAACGACGTCACTGCACACCGAGCACTCCCATGCATGCTCAGTCCTCCGATGCTGCAGCCATCCTAAAGTATTTCTGCTCACTGTTCCCATAAGGAGTTGGTTATGGTATCTCCTCTCTCCTCAAGGGCGATACTGGCGTGCCTGGCCAGGCTTCACTCCCAGTTCTTGTAATCTGCCTAGCGTTGGTGTCTCCGCGGTATCCGCCAACCGAATCCCACTGCATATATTATACCAGCCCTGTCCATGCTTCTTTCCGAGAGTATAGCTTAATCAGCACAAATATGATGCATATAATCTCAGTTCTAAGGGAAGAGGTCAGCATGGCCGAATGATTAAAGCTCTCGCTCTTAAATTCCCATGTGCTGATACCGAGGTAGCGTGTTCAACCTCTAAATTGGTCGGTTGAACTAAAAAGTAGACTAATCGTCCTGATTTGGGAACGTAAATCACAAGTACCTCAGAAGTTGGAGTGTGTTTGTCTGATGGCGTGAGACACTGGAAATCGGGAAACTAATCCACATGCAAAACTCGGTCCAGTGAACTAGAATTAGTAGCACGTGTATGGACTACCCTCGATTCCAAAGCAAGCGAACGGGGAAAAAAATTCTGAGAGAAATGATATCTACTGGCATGCATTCATTTTATCACAGCAAATAACTGAGACTTTATTTTCGTTCACTTGACATTTGCCAGATAATTAATTGGTAAAAATGTGTGAAATTTTCGCAATAAAATTATAAATGTCCGCGAAAAAGAAAAACTCTCACCCAAAATAGATGTAAAATGGAAGTTATAAACTGGTTCTTTGCCGGGGTGTCTTTTCTGTGAGGATATAATTATCACAACAGGTAGATGTTCGTTTTTGACATGTTTGCTCGTTTATTTTCTAAATTAACGACCAAGTTTGTGAATTTGCAAGTCCAGACGTCTTGGCGGAGTGTCTGTGTCAGCAGAATTCTGGTTATGTCCCCGTGTTAACAGTTTTAGTGGAAATTTCAATCACAAGTATCATCCTGTGCCTTGTCAGCTGGCGGAGGCGTTCATGTCGCTCAACAAATCTTGGTCTTTGGTGTTTTGGATCAACTCTACTAATGATGATATTCTTCCATGCCTAGGTCTCAGTCCATCCAGCATCATTTCTCTTGGTTCGCATCTGCCCCCCCCCCCCTTTCTACCCCCAATGGTCTTTCCAGTTGTCACGATGTTCTCCAATGCTTCTTTTCTCATCACATGGCCAAAGAAAGCTGTCTGTCTCTTTCTTATAGTTGCATATAATGTTCTACTTTCATTAGTTTCTTTTTTTATGAGACGAAAACGAAGATTATATACAACAATAAGAATGAGTCAAACATAATTCTTTGGTCATGTGATAAGAAGAGAGGCACTGGAGAACATCGTTAGGACTGGAAACATCGAGGGGAAGAGAGGCTGAGGCAGACCAAGAGACGTGATGCTGGATGGAGTGAGTCGGTGGCATGGAGGAATATCAGCAGCAGAGTTGATCTAGAACACCAAAGACCGAGTGGCATGGAACTTGATGATGATGATGATGATGATGATGATGATGATGATGATGATGATGATGATGATGATGATGATGATGATGATGATGATGATGATGAAATGTCAGGTAGGATTGACCGAGCCCTAAGCCTTGGTTGGTACCTGGTCTATGATCAAAGCTCCCACTCGTGGAGAGTTAGAACATTGCTTTGCTGATCCGGCAGCTTCTGCAGCTTGTCTTGTTCCATATGTATTAGTGTTACCTTTTCTCTGGAGTAAACTATACAGGCCGAGAAAAGGAATATGCTCCATGAGCAAAGAGAGAAAGAAAGTTCTAAAGAACTAGTGTCGCGAGCTTCCATTGTGCAGATGGTGCACGACTGATTGGTTGATTTATTCAATCATTCACTGACTCATTCACTCTGACATATATTCAGGCACTTACTCATTCATTCATTCACTCACTCATTCATTCACGCACTCACTCATTAATTCTTTTACTCATTCATTCATCCAGTCATTTACTCACCTCAATCATTAATTTATTCATTCAGTCATTCACTCATTCACGCATTTATTTACTCATTCACTCACTAGCTAACTCACTCACTCCCTCATTAACTCATTCATTCACTTGTGCATGCACTCACTCATTCATTCATCCAGTCATGTACTCACCTCATTCATTCATTCATTCATTTATTCATTCATTCATTCATTCATTCATTTACTCATTCACTCACTCGCTCACTCATTCACTCACTCCCTCATTCATTCATTCATTCATTTGTGCATTCACTCACTCATTCACTTACCCATTTATTCATTTCTTCGCCCATTCACTCTCTCACTCACTCATTCCTTCACTTACTCGTGCATTCACTCACCCATTCATTCACTAGCTCATTCATTCACTCACTCATTCAATCACTCATTTATTCACTCACTCGTGCATTCACTCACTCATTAATTCATTTATTCACTTACACATTCACTCACTCATTCATTCATTCACTCACTCACTCGTGCATTCACTCACTCATTAATTCACTTGATTGTATTATCCATCATGTTCATCTAATTCACCTGTCATTCAGATTGACCATGTCATAACATGTCACATTTCTCTTCCAGGGACCCATGGGACCAATGGGAATGCCAGGACTTCCGGGATCACTGGGAAAGCGGGTAAGTCAGCAGTGAGCTCCCCCGGTCCTGCCATGTGGCGTACTGGATGTGTGTGTGTGTGTGTGTGTGTGTGTGTGTGTGTGTGTGTGTGTGTGTGTGTGTGTGTGTGTGAGCCCCATAATTGTAAACCCATGGGCACCCCATGGGCGATATGCTCAGTACCACCTCAGTCAGCTTTATGTCCCAGGACATTCCCTGATCCCCATTTTAAGCCGGCGTCTGTGGCGAAGGGTTCGGGAACGCGATTCGCTATCCGGCATGTAAGGATCGAAATCAGCTGAAGGCGATTTTGACGCAGACGGCCTTGTTTTGATTTTTAACAATGATATCGTACTTAAACAAATGGCAAACTATTGAACAAAAACTTGCCAAGTAAATTTTTTTTTTAAATCAGAGAAAAGAAAATAATGCTGGAGTTTATTGGTTCTGTAAAAGTCATGCAACTAACTTAAACCATTTTAGGTTGGGTCCGTCTGTAAGCCGAATCCAATGAGGGGAAAAAATCCTCAGCCGGAAAAAGTTTCGAATAATAACTTATTTCATGCAAGGCTGAATTTCATATTTGATATCTGGGTTTGTATAACGCTGATATTTTCCACATGAGTTGATCTCATGCTGGCACACTATGGCCGTGATAAAACACATGGGGTATTTCAGAGTGGGCAATAGCGCCACTTACTATCCCAACATAACGGGACAACCACCGCTGTTTGGTCAGCGACTGCCTATTCGTCTATGAAGATTGTGGCCTATTCAAAACGATGTATTCCCTTATCATTGTTTGTTAGTTATTGTTGCTTATACTGTTCTCGGCGAGCAGTAAACGATTGCTCACATATAGTAGGCGTTATCAATTAGGCCGTATCAGTCGGTTTTATGCAAATAGAAAGAGTTCTTGTTAAATTTGAAATTAACGTGGGGATAACAAATGCTCCACTTTAGAAAAATACTTTTTAACTATGTGTATATAACTCTACAGTATGCACCTGACGAGATGCAGCTAAATATCCCAGGCAATAAATCGTGCAACATATTGTTTGTTGTTTGAGGCTTCTGTGTTTACATTCTGGCATATATCACAGCTGACATGCCAGACCTGAAGATTGTTGCATTACCCTCACCTGCGGATACGCCCGGCAGTTGGTCAGTGTCCCCGTCCCTCAACCACATAAAACAAGTTGCTTAGTACAGAATAAGAAAATATGCCCATACATTCATCAGGTACAGGTTTGAATGTAAACATAGAAGCTACAAGCAAGGGTCTGCACGATGTATTGCCTGACATATTTCCCTGCATCTCGTCATACTACAGATTTATATATCATTTGGAGTGAGTAGATGAATCGTATTTTAGTTGAAATACGTAACACAGATTGTCACTGGTACTGTTGGAATGTAGAGCATTTGCTGTACCCGTGGTAATTGCTGATTTACTTTAAAGTCTTTATATCTACACAACTGTGGTTTAGAAACCTAATGGGTGAAGTTTCGGCATATTTGAGTAATCGTTTTTTGTTTGCCAAATACAATATACGAAGTTATGAACAACAATGTAATTAATATAATTGCATGCTATGTCTGGTACATATCTATATGAGTGACAATTTCTTAATCACTACAGAATAAAGTTGGGGCTTTTGAGCTCAAGTGCTACAGTAAAGTTCTTAGAATATCGTGAATCAAAAATAAAAGAAAAATACGGAGATTCTACACGCTCTGAACATCGAAGAAAGCCTTTTCTTCTGCTATTCATTTCATAAATAGTGCGATCATGTCTCGGAAGCTGAAATACTTTGGCCATATCAAACGTTACAGTGGCCTGGAGAGAACAGTGATGGAAGGCGTGGTTTCTGGTAGAAGAGGCTGGGGTAACCAGCATGAAGATGGACACAGGACATCGTAGACACCCTAGACATGAGGGTGCACGAGGCAGGAGAACTGGCCAGAGATTGAGAGATTTTTCGACTCTCCGTGATGAGCCACTTCAGCAAACGACCTGCGACACACGAGAAGATGTCTGTTATACGTGTTTTACATCTTTGGCTTTTAAATATTTTCAGGGTCGAACGGGTAAAGATGGAGAGCGTGGTTTGATGGGACCTCCAGGTGACAAGGTAAGCATTAAGTACTTTGTTGCATCTCTGTGATAATCCCACCTCAACCTAATCATCATCATTAACTGTCTTCTCAGTTGTCGGGAGTTATTATTATAGTCTTTATCTTTTGATTTTACATAAAGTAGAAAAATGCCAGCTGTTTGCATAAGTCTGTAACATTATACATGCAAGGAAAGACGCTGTCCTTTACAGCCCCAGTGAAATAAGCAAATGTAGCAATGTTTCGACAGGTTTAGCTAATTCTTCTTAATGCTTCAAGTATTAGTAGTTTCTTCTTCTTCTTGTTCTTCCTCTTCTTCTTGTTCTTCCTCTTCTTCTTGTTCTTGTCCTTGTTCTTCTTCTTGTTCTTCTTCTTGTTCTTGTTCTTCTTCTTCTTCTTCTTCTTCTTCTTCTTCTTCTTCTTATTCTTCTTCTTCTTGTGTTAGTACATGCAGTCTAGCAAGTCCATACCGTGTAGAGTTGGGTTTCATGTTTGTCCTCAGCTTTGTCTCTTGTGTTTCCAATCATTTCCTATACCGTTGTTCCTGCATGCTACCATATCAGACTGTCCAGAATCTATCACTCGGTCTCCTCGGCCTCTCCATTCTCCATCTTCCCCATTGTCACGATGTACACCAGCTTGTCCCTGACCACGACATGCCAAAAGAGTGCAGACTGTCTTATATTGAGAGTAAACAATTCTTTTTGAAGGTTAACTTCTTTCAAAATATCTTCATTACTCCTTCCACCCACCCATGGCTCTCTCGTCCTTCTTCTATAAACCACTTCTCTGCTTCTTCTGCTATTCCATATAACTATGTAGAACCACTTTCATCGCCTCGATTGACAAATACATATTGCACAGAATATTCTTACCCTTCTCAAGTGTTGCTTAGGCTACTCCAAATGCTTGACATACACTCATCAGTTGGACTTAAAACTTCTCGTTCAAAAAGCAATGGGAAACTACTGAACGTAAATTTGGCTAGAAAATTTACCTAAGGTTTATCGTAACGTCCTGCAAAAGACATGCAACATTTAGTCAGTCTGCATGTAATTTCTTTAATACACCATCCAACTGCAGTTATCAAATTATTGTAATGTCAGCATGTATTGGATACAGCCTAACGATGAGAGTATGGGGGAATCGTCCTTATGTAAGAGCTGAGCTAAATATAGTCTTAGCTCATCTCAGCTCATCTTGTACTTTGTGGTGTCGAGGTGAAGCATATACAGCAGGAGAGTGCCCGTTTATATGCTTCATCTATCGAGATTCCCATGCACTCTGTTATTTCCTCTGTCCATCGCTTACCATGCCGGCCTTTTCTTCTGCTTTCATTTGGTCTGTACATCATTGCTTGTTGTGGTATACTGTTAGTTGGCAAGTTATATGGCCAAACCATTTAACTTGCTGTTTCTGATTAAATCTAGCGTTGCTATAACCCCCACTTAAGTCCTAATATCTTCATCACTGATTTTCTCTCTTCTTGATACATTATGATTCTCTCTTCATATCACTCTCTCTCTCTCTCTCTCTCTCACACACACACACACACAGACACACACATACACACACACACACACACACACACACACACACACACACACAAACCACATACGCACACACAATCCTTCAATAATATGTAAATATTCATAATTGTTACATTTAAATTAATTCTTTTTTTTTTCAGGGTCTTCCAGGTTTTCCAGGAATCCCAGGGTTGTCTGGTGAGAAAGGCAATAGGGTAAGTAACCTGAAGTGTGTAAACGTTTATATACATACACACCAATCACCGGCCAAACGTCTACAGCACATCGTGTTTGTCGTTTATAGCAGTCGCTACCAATCATATAAATATAGAGTGTATTTTTTTATGACTGTGCAGTGTTTGAAAATATTGCCGATCCAAGTTTTGTACTCACCCTCTGTAAAGTTCATGCAACATAATAGGTAAATACAAAACTTGGACCGGCAATATTTTTAAACACTGCACAGTCTTTAAAAATACACCCTGTATAACCTTACACACGTATGGCGATATTTATTTTATCTATTTTGTTATGTGCACTAGAGATAGTAAACAATGTATAAAGTAATGCAGCTTTACAGAACAGAATTACGAAGAATACAGGATATTGCGGCGACTAATCGTCATCAGCAAACAAATATATACACCAAAGACAACATATATTATAATCACGGAGAAGACCCTCCGGGGACTAAATTAAGACATAAGAACAGGGTGAGAAGAATACAAATATGAAAAAGTGAGAACAATGAAGAGAAAATTAAAATAAAAAAAAAAAAATTGCTACTCATCTCAGAATCCCAGATTGTGATGCTAACAAGAATTGCGCCTGGATATTCTTATATAGACAGCCGTAGGAGTTTATAGTGTCATGGGTACCGGGATGGGGGATGGTGACGATTCAGTGAATATCCCAGGTAAATGGGTGGGAGTGGTAGGGGAGACTGGGGAGAAATGGACCAGCAATTTTGTAGTTTTAAATTTTTGCTCATCACCGGAACAGATTTTATCGAAACATAACAAAACCATGACTAAAATGTTGTACATTCATTTATTTTAAAAGGGGAAAACATTTAGCAATCTATTTCTATATGTTTCTTTGCAAAATGCATTTCAAAAATGTATATGAACATGGGGAGAAATTGACCACCATTGGGGTGAAATGGACCAGCACGTGGGGAGCAATGGACCATAGTGGGGAGAAATGGACCTTTTTTAAAAGAAGCAGCAACACTCATCCATATTGCTATAAGAAATAAATAATCATTAAAAGGATATTTGCAGTTTTTTATTATTATTTTAAGTGACAGTAAAAAAAGTTTAATATGATATATTAATCTAATATAAAGTTTTATCGAACATTTATGCCTGCAAGACTTTCTTTGAAGACATAGCCATCTTTGGTCCTAGAAGTGGTTCCAGTGATTGTAGATCTAGTAAGCTGTGCTTTAATACATGTAATTGAGACACTGGCGACATCTTCTACCTTAGGCTTAACAAATTTACCAGCAACCTTCTCACTCTTGCGCAAGAAACTCTACCTCAACATCACCATCATCATCAATGTCTCCCCTTACAATTCCTACATAGTAAACACAAGTCTTCTTTGTTCCATATTCACATAGCACACACTGGCCTTCAAAAACCTCACGCACACCAGTCAAGCTAACCGTACACTCCTCATTTTCACCAAATGAAACATCAGAATCTGTGTCATCACAAAACGAAATGTCAGTTTCTGGATCTGAATCAGCATCAAGTTCTTTCAGCAGCTGTCTCTTTGCCTTTTTGGGTGGAACTTTTGCTGCCTTTTCTTTCATCACCGCTCTTTCCCTAATTCGATCCATTTCTGGCGTAGAAGTAGCCAGCATAGTTTTTCCTCTTTTCCTCATATTATTTGAATCTTTTCGCGGACCAGCTTTTGGTAGTCCTCTGAAAACATGAGGCGAAGTAAAGGAAGAAGTAGCTTTATGTTTGAAGACTCCCCTGATATTTCCTGCAAGTCATCTACAAGGTTCTCAACATTACACTCTTTCTGATTTTCATGAAATTCTTGTGCAGTTTGATCTGTGCTGGTACCACAATGTGGAGATGCTGATCCTGTCTGTTCATTGCTTTCTAAAGTGGCATTTTCACTGTCCTTGCTGATGGGCCTGTTCGTTATTTCTGAAGGCATAAAATCATCTTCTGTAAAAACATCTTCGTTAAAGGGCCAAATACCTGACACTGCAAAGCCTGATTGAATGTTAATGGGAGTTGCCACTTTAAGAAAAGCGTGGCCTCCTAGATTTGCAACTTGATAGATTGTCAGTGGTGTCCCAACATTTTTCATCATCCATGAATCACACGCATTGTTGTAGACCGACTTCATGGGTCCAAAAACTGAACGGTCCAAGGGCTGAGTTTTAGATGAGGTGTGTGGTGGCAACGTGATCACATGAATGTTGTTTTTCTTGCACAGTTCAAGTGATTCAAATGAAATGTGGGAATCGTGATTGTCCAAGATCAAAATCAAAGGGAAGTCTTTGGAAGGTCTTGAATGCTTAATGAAGTGATTTATAACTTTGACGAAATTATCACGGGTCATCCAACCTGATTCATTCACAAGGCCAAGGGAACCTTCAGGTGCTCCAGCAAGCATAAAATTCTTAAAAAATTTTCTGGGAAACACAAAAACTGGAGGGATAATGTGACCCGCAGCTGACACAATGCAACAGATTGTGACCAGTTCTCCTCTTTCTCTGCATGTCACCTGGCCTATTTGCTTCACTCCTCGTGGGGCAATTACTTTTGGCACTTTCTGTACAGTGGTCAGACCTGACTCATCCAAATTGTAGATTTGAGCTCCACTCATATTTAGTTTTGTAATGGTTTCCTTCACAATGTTGAAGAAGGTGCAAATATTATGTTTGTTGAAAGCTGTAGCTCTAGCCAGAGATGTTGCCTCAGGTTGCCTTATGGTCAGCTCGGGATTCCGTCGCAAAAATCCACAAAGCCAGTCATTCCCTGCCATCATTTGCTCATCCCAGGTTAAAGGATGTGCAATGTTATTGACTTTCGCCATCTCGTACGCCAAAATACGAACGTTTTTAGTTGTGAGTCCATGGAACATTCTTGCACAATCTTTCAAGTAACTAGCAAATCAGCTTCTTGCTTAGCTGTGAAAACAAGGCTATGCCTATAATTTGGTACGAGTCTAGTAGGCAGACCATTTCCTTCTCTGTCTTTTGTAAGATTGTTATTGAGGGTCGAGCGAGCAATGCCGTACTCCCTTGCAGCTTTCCTCACTTTCATTCCAGTTTTCACAGAATTAACAGCTTCTCTCATACGTTCCTCCGTAACGAGACCTTGTTGGTGTTTCTGATGTACAATCTTGGCATCTGAAACAAAAGAGTGACAGAATTATATAACATTTAGAATGGTAGGCCTATCATTTGCAAAGAAATACTGATCATAGCACGAATGGCGTGCATCTTTAATAAATCACTGAAATCAAATTTGTTAACAGTTTTACTGGTCTAGATTTAGACCCTAGTATCAAAAAGAATCAATAATGCTGATATTCGAATGCAATCTTCAACACTTTTAATAACAACAGACTGTCTTGTCAATTTCTTCTATGGGGAGAAATGAACCATGGGGAGAAATGAACCGGTCCATTTCTCCCCCATCAATGTATTAAACTATTCAGCCATAAAGTCTCTTAAATCTAATATTATATGCTATATTTTTTATATGAACTCTTAAATAACAAGTAAATAAAGATATTAACGTAATTACCTTGTCCTGATTCCTGACTATGCGTCTTCTTTACGATGGTGTCTGGAACTGGAAAAAGAAATTTTAGTGCAGAAAATTTTTCAAACTTTGCGTGGGAACGACCTGTGCGGGAAGTCGATGGCAAATGAAAAATTCGGACTATGTTTGATGTGGAAAACAAACTTATTATGGTTTCACTTTCATTGCATCACAGCCAGGGGCCAGAGAGGGGGTGGTCCATTTCTCCCCTATGTCCATTTCTCCCCTATGTCCATTTCTCCCCAGTCTCCCCTACATGAAAAAGAGGGACAGGAAAGTAAGGCGGGAAACTGGAAGCTATGGAGATGTGATGGTGGTCCGAGAGGGAAAACTAAGAAGGAGTGCCCCGGTGGATGTTCGTACAATACATAGGTGGATGCCAGTGAAAGGTGGGCCTTAGTGGACGCATATGAAAGAGCAATGATGTGGACACCTAAGAATGATGGTGATTATAGCGAAACTTACTAGAGGTAGTAGAACGTGTATGAACTACGCTTGAGTGCAAGGCGAGCGAAGGAAAATATAATAATATATTAAACATTAAACAATAGCAATAGTGAATATATATCGGTTTCCAAGGTAGCACACATTGTAATGTTCTCCATTTAGAGAAACTCCATAGTACAACTGGCGCTGTGGTGAAGGGGTTAAAGGCTATTCGCAATCCCGCATTCGAAACACAGCTACAGGTGACTTGGAATTTCTACTTCTCTCTTCTACTTCTGTGAGCGCCAATCAATACATGTTTGTTTATTTATAAACCACAATTAGCGGTGGCTCATATAGTATATGTACTGTTCATGTTTGACTTTGCTGTTGTCACTCACTGGTTTTCTTTGTGTCCGCACTGAACTGTTCTCTGAATTAGTGCTTATGAAAAGAATTCACAATAGGCGATGTGCCTAAAATGGCAAGTGACGACACTTCACTATTGAAATAATTTAGAAGGATGAGCAATCATAGAAAAAATATTCCTTGTTGGACTGTTCATGTGTATGTGATACTATATGAGTTTACTTTATTTTGCCTCTAATATAAGTAAGTTGATAAGATTTGTTTTGTATTCCTTACATCCGATGTGCAGAATGTTTTAATGACAAACTCTACACCAGTCAGTTAGACATCAACACTGAGTTTTCGTTCAGAAATGACTGACAAACTACGGAACTTAAACTTCATCATGTGCCATGCCGATAAACGTGGAGGTCGTGTTTCTCCATCTCATACGATTACCAGAGTTGTGGGTCAGCTCCGTGTTCTTGTCTCGACCTTGCCAAGTTACCAAGCCATTCAGAAATTTTTTTCCTTTGCCTTCCCCTTGTTCTTTTCCTCTCAATCTTGCCAGGTGTCATCAAGTTCTTTAGTTTATTTATTCTTATAACATCTTGTCTATGTCTAATTTCTCTAATCAGTTTACGGTATTTATTTTGTTTCTTGTAGGATTTGCTCATTTATTTTTCTGTTTGTTCTTTGTATTCTTTGCATTTTCCTCAGAAACCACATCACCACTGCCAATATCTGTTTTTATTTTCCAGCTTGTCTGTTCATTGTCCACGTCTCACACCCAAACAAAAGTATAGTTTCTATTTAGCACTTCAATACTCTTTTCCACATTGCAGTTGACATCCTATTATTGGTCAGTATGTTTTCCATCTTACATAGTGATTCTAGTTTTAAACTCTACAAGGCACTTCCCATCAGATGTGATGACTGTTCCGAGACAGCTTTACTTTTTCACTTGTTTTAAGAACATTCCCATTGTGGTATGTCTTTCTTCCTAGTGACAACCATAATCTGTGTTTCCTTAAATTTAACTATAACCTTAGTTGTTCGCTGTGTGCAACAATCGCATCCCTTAAACGTATGTATATTATTGTGTTCATTGTCTGCAATCCATACTGAATCAACAGCATTAATGTTATTGATGTTAGGTCCCCACTGGTGATTCATCTCAAATCTAAACTTGCCTAATATATTGAACTGGGCTTGGGGTAGATCGCACGTCCAGCAAAGAACATGCAACATTTTATTATTAGCCTATATTCTTATATTTTTTAGTAGTTAAGTCATCAATTGTTAAAAAACACCATGTATAATTATTGAGCCACGTTATTGTAGGTTGTTGTTGTATTGTACAGTGCAATGGCAAGCTACTGAGCGTAATCTTGGAAAGAAATCAACAATCAGATGAAAGATGCTGATGTTGACAGCGATGTCCTGTAAAGGATATGCGAACAAAACAAAACAAAATTGTTCAGTACTACGACTGGTGTTGCTTTCTTGTTTAACATGCCAAGACACACAAATCTAGTTTTTTCACTGGGGAATTATTGGGATAGTCTCCCCTCGTTTCATAGTCACGTAATAGATGTGAATACACTTTTCAGTTTTGGTTAGCTATTCTGATATTTTAATGTTTAGACATTACCAGGGCGGTGCAAAATTACGGCCTGCTGTTTACGATCTCAGTTAGTCGAATTTATATAGTGAATCTCAATTAAGGTTAATTATATTATTAATATTTATTAATATTATTATCCTGTGTTCTTGATTGGTTAACTGTACTGTACATGTGAGAGCGGGAGCAATCGTAAACTTACAACTATTTAATTGTGAATTAACTTTTCTACACAGTAATGCTAAATAATTATAAATATATATTTTTTCTACATCATGACCTTTCCTCTTCTACCTCAGAATGATGGGGTACTTTATTTATATTAAATAGTGTTCTTCATCTTGGTATTATAAACCTGGAGTTGACTACGACGTCTTGTAAAGAATATGCAGCTTTTGTTTAGCTGGCCGATGTGGCGAAGGAGTTTCGAACGCAATTCGTAATCCTGCATACCGCGTTCCAAACACAGCTGTGGGCGATTTGGCAGCAGACCACCTTGTGTTGGTTTTTCATACAATGGTTTGAGTGCCATTCGTTCAGAAAGCAATGACAGATTACTGAACTTTAAATATAGACTACTGAACGTAAACTTACTTTCCAA
Organism: Cepaea nemoralis; assembly: GCA_014155875.1. Taxonomy (NCBI): domain Eukaryota; kingdom Metazoa; phylum Mollusca; class Gastropoda; order Stylommatophora; family Helicidae; genus Cepaea; species Cepaea nemoralis. The sequence goes on along the minus strand of JACEFZ010007579.1, from coordinate 21,106 downwards.
GAAATCACAAACAGCCAAAATATGTTTTGAATTAATTTTTTTTTAAATCGGTAAAGTTAAACAGTTAGTATTGGCAGTACTAATTAAACAGTTAGGTAGGTCAGTGTTACAGTTAAATAGTTAATTTTACCTATATGATAAAATTGCAGCTAGGTTTACTAAAATTGTTAGAAGTTTGGTTTAGCAACACATTTTAAAAGTTGGGTTTACACCTTTGGTAAACTTGTTACTTTTGACTTATAGTTAAACAACGAAGTTTACCTATATAGGTAATTGCTCATTTTGGCTGTGCAAGGAATTTTCAGCATTCTTTTATAAAATTACATCTCCAAGGCTTCTGGGCATTTGTGTGTGTGTGTGTGCCTGCTTACTAATATCCAGGATTTGCAGTCATATGTTAAAAACTGGTTCTGTGTAACATGCAAGAACTCTTTCTTACTTCCAATACAAGGACTTATTGCATCAAAAGCTCTTCATTTTATAGAATGCAGTTTTTGCTTGTCATTTTCTGTCTTTATCTGTGTGATGTATCTTCCATCTGATGTTATCCATATGCCTAGATATTTGAATGTTTGCACTTACCTGTACAGTTAACAATTAGATGTATTTATCCCAATATCAGTATCCAATATCAAATTAATTTATACTTTTTAATTTATCCCTAGGGTGAGTCAGGTGCACCGGGAGAACCAGGCCCTGTTGGACAAGATGGAGAATCGGTAAGGCCATTGGGAAAAGCCTTGTTAATCTATAAAGTACCATTTACAACAAAAATAATACAGTTTTCAAAAGCACCATCATGGCTGACAATTCGACCAAACCAGATCTGGAAATACTCGAAGAATATGGCGAATTTGAAGAGTTCCCCACCGAAGAACTCTTCTTTCACTCTCCAAGCTCAGAAACCTGCAGAGTGTGCCTGACCAGTACTGATCTTCACATCTCCTAGAGGCATATTAGGATGCAACCAGGTTATGATTCACCTCAGACTGGCTGACATTAGGCTTAGGACTGAGCTTGAGAAACAAGGAAAGAATCATATTTCTGAACCAATGAAGACAATTTACTAGATCACCTTTTAAGCATCTGTATCATTTCCATTTTAAGTTAATTAAAACAGTGTTCTTAAAAATATTTCCAACCCGACCATATTGGTTGTTACAGCAAACTATTAACTAATGTATTATGATTTAGTAGCTTTGGTGTTTGCTTTCTGTTATATCTTATATCGAGTCTGAATATTTTTGCTGTACTTATGTTAATTCTCCCTGAACCTTACAATGTTTCTGCCATTCTTTTCAATCATTTTTGAGATTTTTTTTTCAGATGCATTTATTAGAATCATATTCCATGAATCAATCAAGTGCTAGGAGGTTAGCATGTCTGAATGCATAAAAACTCTCACTCTTAAACGTCCGGGGTGCTGATACCGAGTTAGTGAGTTCAACCCCTACACCGGTCAGTTGGACAAAAAGTCCTTGATTGGGGACATAAATTACAAGTACCTCAAAAGCCAAAGTGGGTTCACCTGACAGCGAGGGACACTCATAATAGAGAAAGCTAATACACATGCAAAAGTCAGTCCAGTACACTAGAAGAAGTAGTACATATATGGACTACACTTGAGTTCTCTGTTTCTACAGTGTAAACTGACTGCATTGCTTACAACTTTCCTGCTGTTCTTTTCAATCAAATCTTTTAGAATCATTATTCAGTGAATTAATTAAGTGCTGTTTCTACAGTGTAAGCATGACTGCATGGCATCTCCTAACCCTTTCTGCCACTAACTATTTTGATACATTCAAACAGACTGCTGATAGTCTGTCCATGTCTTGGTGTTATCTTTCCACTTGTGTTGCCGCTTGCCTCTTGCTCATCACCATCCTCGTCATCCAGTGCCTTGCGGCTGGCATTGGCGATCACGCTTCTCCACAAATTATGATCTCCGACAGCATGGATAAATTTGTGTGTTGACTTCCTTTCCGTGCCATGACACAAGACTGCTAAGAATTTTCTCTTGTTGTCTTCCTCTATCTCTCTTTCCACAAATATGTCCAATTGTCACAACATGTTCCAGTTTTGTCTTCTCATAATGTGGCCAATAATATGATAACTACTTCTTTCTGATGTTTGCCTCTTGCTCACATGATTTTAACCTTTCACCCCTCAATGGTCTTTACAAGACAGTCAAGCTTTTATTTCATGTCTCTGGAGGCTAGCATGGCAAACTGGTTAAGAGCACTTGCTCTTAAACTTCCAGTGTGCTGATGCTGAGATAGCGGATTCATCCGCTACGCTGGTCAGTTCAACTAAAATGTTGACTTCTCATCCTTGACTTTGGGATGCAGATCACAAGTACCTCAGAAGTCAGAGTAAGTTCACTTGATGGTGAGGGACACTGGTAATAAGGAAAGCTAATCCACAGGAAGAAATCAGTCCAGTGCACTAGAAGTAGTAGCCCCTGTATGGACTATGATTGAGTTCAAAGCCAGTGAATAACCCCCCAAAAAAATTGTTAACAAAACTTCATTTCTCTAAGTTTGTCTTCCATCAGTTTTATTTTTATTTCCAGCTTCTTGTGTATTTGTTTGCTTTTATTTTCAACTTCTGTTTCTTCTCCTTCTTCTTCTTCTTCTTCTTCTTCATTCTTCTTCTTCTTCTTCTTCTTCTCTTCTTCTTCTTCTTCTTCTTCTTCTTCTTCTTCTTCTTGTTCTTCTTCTTCTCTTCTTCTTCTTCTTCATCTTCTACTCTTCCTCCTCCTCCTCCTCCTCCTCCTCCTCCTCCTCCTCCTCCTCCTCTTTCCTCCTCCTCCTCCTCTCCTCCTCCTCCTCCTCCTCCTCCTCTTCTTCTTCTTCTCTTCTTCTTCTTCTTCTTCTTCTTCTTCTTCTTCTTCTTATTCTTCTTCTTCTTCTTCATCTTCTACTCTTCCTCCTCCTCCTCCTCCTCCTCATCCTCCTCCTCCTCTCCTCCTCCTCCTCCTCCTCTTCCTCCTCCTCCTCTTCTTCTTCTTCTTCTTCTTCTTCTTCTTCTTCTTCTTCTTCTTCTTCTTCTTCTTCTTCTTCTTCTTCTTCTTCTTCTTGTCTTTCACTAGATCAACCTACCAGGTCTTAATTCTAAAAATTGATTTTGCTTCATTTTTCTTTATTCATTAGGGTGATCCAGGTGAAATTGGACCAATGGGAGCTCCTGGAGAGATGGTAAGTGTTTGAAACCCACTTTATTGCCTATTGTATGTATATTCAGTTCAAACTGTATTATGCAAACAACCCTGGTAAGCCACACAGTGCGCAAATTAAAATGTGTAAGCTTCAAAGTGCAAAAGTTGAAAACCATATGTAGAATCATAATTATATGCATAATGCAGAAAAGTCGATTCAGGTGCAGGTAAGTTAAAGATGCACACAATGGCTTTCATCTTTGAGCCGGCACATGTGTGTGTGTGGTGTGTAGTGGTCAGACTGCTGAGTTGTCTAGCTGGACACCTGTAGGAGAAGTAACAGAAGGGTGACCAGTGTATCAGGCAGGGATACTTAGGGCCTTGAGAGAATCAGCATGACTTGAAGAGTTTAATGGTTGTAAATGGCCAGCTGTGTTCAGAATATATGAACTAGAAGTATGAATGAGCACAATATAGAAAGAATATCGAGCAATCACACACAAATTATAGTCAACACAGATATGGGCAGGTCAGCATGGCTGAATGAATAAGAGCACTAGCTCTTAAACTTCCAGTGTGCTGATGCCAAAGTAGCTGGTTCAACCTCTACACCGGTCAGTTGGACTAAAATGTTGACTTCTCAAGCTTAACTTGGGGACATAAATTACAAGTACCTCAGAAGCTGGTGTGGGTTTGCCTGATGGTCAGGGATACTAGTAAAGAGAAAGCTAATCCACACGTAAACATTATTCCAGTGTACTAGAAACAGTAGCGCAAGTATGAGCATGTATGGAGTGGGTTCACTTGATGGAAGGGGGCAGTGGTAATGGGGAAACTAAACCACACACAAAAATCTGTCCAGTGCACTCAAAGTAGCACAAGTATGATCATGTATGGAGTGGGTTCACTTGATGGAAGGGGGCAGTGGTAATGAGGGAAACTAAACCACACACAAACATCTGTCCAGTGCACTAGAAGTAGCACAAGTATGATCATGTATGGAGTGGGTTCACTTGATGGAAGGGGGCAGTGGTAATGGGGAACTAAACCACACACAAACATCTGTCCAGTGCACTAAAGTAGCACAAGTATGATCATGTATGGAGTGGGTTCACTTGATGGAAGGGGGCAGTGGTAATGAGGAAACTAAACCACACACAAACATCTGTCCAGTGCACTAGGAAGTTGCACAAGTATGATCATGTATGGAGTGGGTTCACTTGATGGAAGGGGCAGTGGTAATGAGGGAAACTAAACCACACACAAACATCTGTCCAGTGCACTAGAAGTAGCACAAGTATGATCATGTATGGAGTGGGTTCACTTGATGGAAGGGGGCAGTGGTAATGAGGGAATAAACCACACACAAACATCTGTCCAGTGCACTAGAAGTAGCACAAGTATGATCATGTATGGAGTGGGTTCACTTGATGGAAGGGGGCAGTGGTAATGAGGAAACTAAACCACACACAAACATCTGTCCAGTGCACTAGAAGTAGCACAAGTATGATCATGTATGGAGTGGTTCACTTGATGGAAGGGGGCAGTGGTAATGAGGGAACTAAACCACACACAAACATCTGTCCAGTGCACTAGAAAGTAGCACAAGTATGATCATGTATGGAGTGGGTTCACTTGATGGAAGGGGGCAGTGGTAATGAGGGAACTAAACCACACACAAACATCTGTCCAGTGCACTAGAAGTAGCACAAGTATGATCATGTATGGAGTGGGTTCACTTGATGGAAGGGGGCAGTGGTAATGAGGGAAACTAAACCACACACAAACATCTGTCCAGTGCACTAGAAGTAGCACAAGTATGATCATGTATGGAGTGGGTTCACTTGATGGAAGGGGGCAGTGGTAATGGGGGAACTAAACCACACACAAACATCTGTCCAGTGCACTAAAAGTAGCACAAGTATGATCATGTATGGAGTGGGTTCACTTGATGGAAGGGGGCAGTGGGTAATGAGGGAAACTAAACCACACACAAACATCTGTCCAGTGCACTAGAAGTGCACAAGTATGATCATGTATGGAGTGGGTTCACTTGATGGAAGGGGGCAGTGGTAATGAGGGAAACTAAACCACACACCAAACATTCTGTACAGTGCACTAGAAGTAGCACAAGTATGATCATGTATGGAGCTGGGTCACTTGAGGAAGGGGGCAGTGGTAATGAGGGAATAAACCACACACAAACATCTGTCAGTGCACTAGAAGTAGCACAAGTATGATCAGTATGGAGTGGGTTCACTGATGGAACGGGGGCAGTGGTAATGAGGGAAACTAAACACACACAACATCTGTCCAGTGCACTAGAAGTAGCACAAGTATGATCATGTATGAGTGGGTTCACTTGATGGAAGGGGGCAGTGGTAATGAGGGAACTAAACACACACAAACATCTGTCCAGTGCACTAGAAGTAGCACAAGTATGATCATGTATGGAGTGGGTTCACTTGATGGAAGGGGGCAGTGGTAATGAGGGAAACTAAACCACACACAAACATCTGTCCAGTGCACTAGAAGTAGCACAAGTATGATCATGTATGGAGTGGGTTCACTTGATGGAAGGGGGCAGTGGTAATGAGGGAAACTAAACCACACACAAACATCTGTCCAGTGCACTAGAAGTAGCACAAGTATGATCATGTATGGAGTGGGTTCACTTGATGGAAGGGGGCAGTGGTAATGAGGGAAACTAAACCACACACAAACATCTGTCCAGTGCACTAGAAGTAGCACAAGTATGATCATGTATGGAGTGGTTCACTTGATGGAAGGGGGCAGTGGTAATGGGGGAAACTAAACCACACACAAACATCTGTCCAGTGCACTAGAAGTAGCACAAGTATGGGCATGTATGGAGTGGGTTCACTTGATGGAAGGGGGCAGTGGTAATGGGGGAAACTAAACCACACACAAACATCTGTCCAGTGCACTAGAAGTAGCGCAAGTATGATCATGTATGGAGTGGGTTCACTTGATGGAAGGGGGCAGTGGTAATGAGGGAACTAAACCACACACAAACATCTGTCCAGTGCACTAGAAGTAGCACAAGTATGATCATGTATGGAGTGGGTTCACTTGATGGAAGGGGCAGTGGTAATGAGGGAACTAAACCACACACAAACATCTGTCCCAGTGCACTAGAAGTAGCACAAGTATGATCATGTATGGAGTGGGTTCACTTGATGGAAGGGGGCAGTGGTAATGGGGGAACTAAACCACACACAAACATCTGTCCAGTGCACTAGAAGTAGCGCAAGTATGATCATGTATGGAGTGGGTTCACTTGATGGAAGGGGGCAGTGGTAATGAGGGAAACTAAACCACACACAAACATCTGTCCAGTGCACTAGAAGTAGCGCAAGTATGATCATGTATGGAGTGGGTTCACTTGATGGAAGGGGGCAGTGGTAATGAGGGAAAACTAAACCACACACAAACATCTGTCCAGTGCACTAGAAGTAGCACAAGTATGATCATGTATGGAGTGGGTTCACTTGATGGAAGGGGGCAGTGGTAATGAGGGAACTAACCACACACAAACATCTGTCCAGTGCACTAGAAGTAGCACAAGTATGATCATGTATGGAGTGGGTTCACTTGATGGAAGGGGGCAGTGGTAATGAGGGAACTAAACCACACACAAACATCTGTCCAGTGCACTAGAAGTAGCACAAGTATGATCATGTATGGAGTGGGTTCACTTGATGGAAGGGGGCAGTGGTAATGGGGGAACTAAACCACACACAAACATCTGTCCAGTGGACTAGAAGTAGCGCAAGTATGATCATGTATGGAGTGGGTTCACTTGATGGAAGGGGGCAGTGGTAATGAGGGAAACTAAACCACACACAAAAATCTGTCCAGTGCACTAGAAGTAGCACAAGTATGATCATGTATGGAGTGGGTTCACTTGATGGAAGGGGGCAGTGGTAATGAGGGAACTAAACCACACACAAACATCTGTCCAGTGCACTAGAAGTAGCGCAAGTATGATCATGTATGGAGTGGGTTCACTTGATGGAAGGGGGCAGTGGTAATGAGGGAACTAAACCACACACAAACATCTGTCCAGTGCACTAGAAGTAGCGCAAGTATGATCATGTATGGAGTGGGTTCACTTGATGGAAGGGGGCAGTGGTAATGAGGGAACTAAACCACACACAAACATCTGTCCAGTGCACTAGAAGTAGCACAAGTATGATCATGTATGGAGTGGGTTCACTTGATGGAAGGGGGCAGTGGTAATGAGGGAACTAAACCACACACAAACATCTGTCCAGTGCACTAGAAGTAGCGCAAGTATGATCATGTATGGAGTGGGTTCACTTGATGGAAGGGGGCAGTGGTAATGAGGGAAACTAAACCACACACAAACATCTGTCCAGTGCACTAGAAGTAGCGCAAGTATGATCATGTATGGAGTGGGTTCACTTGATGGAAGGGGGCAGTGGTAATGAGGGAAACTAAACCACACACAAACATCTGTCCAGTGCACTAGAAGTAGCACAAGTATGATCATGTATGGAGTGGGTTCACTTGATGGAAGGGGGCAGTGGTAATGAGGGAACTAAACCACACACAAACATCTGTCCAGTGCACTAGAAGTAGCACAAGTATGATCATGTATGGAGTGGGTTCACTTGATGGAAGGGGGCAGTGGTAATGAGGGAACTAAACCACACACAAACATCTGTCCAGTGCACTAGAAGTAGCACAAGTATGATCATGTATGGAGTGGGTTCACTTGATGGAAGGGGGCAGTGGTAATGGGGGAACTAAACCACACACAAACATCTGTCCAGTGCACTAGAAGTAGCGCAAGTATGATCATGTATGGAGTGGTTCACTTGATGGAAGGGGGGCAGTGGTAATGAGGGAAACTAAACCACACACAAAAATCTGTCCAGTGCACTAGAAGTAGCACAAGTATGATCATGTATGGAGTGGGTTCACTTGATGGAAGGGGGCAGTGGTAATGGGGGAACTAAACCACACACAAACATCTGTCCAGTGCACTAGAAGTAGCACAAGTATGATCATGTATGGAGTGGGTTCACTTGATGGAAGGGGGCAGTGGTAATGAGGGAAACTAAACCACACACAAACATCTGTCCAGTGCACTAGAAACAGTAGCACAAGTATGATCATGTATGGAGTGGGTTCACTTGATGGAAGGGGGCAGTGGTAATGGGGGAACTAAACCACACACAAACATCTGTCCAGTGCACTAGAAGTAGCACAAGTATGATCATGTATGGAGTGGGTTCACTTGATGGAAGGGGGCAGTGGTAATGGGGGAACTAAACCACACACAAACATCTGTCCAGTGCACTAGAAGTAGCACAAGTATGATCATGTATGGAGTGGGTTCACTTGATGGAAGGGGGCAGTGGTAATGGGGGAACTAAACCACACACAAACATTTGTCCAGTGCACTAGAAGTAGCACAAGTATGATCATGTATGGAGTGGGTTCACTTGATGGAAGGGGGCAGTGGTAATGGGGGAACTAAACCACACACAAACATCTGTCCAGTGCACTAGAAGTAGCACAAGTATGATCATGTATGGAGTGGGTTCACTTGATGGAAGGGGGGCAGTGGTAATGGGGGAACTAAACCACACACAAACATCTGTCCAGTGCACTAGAAGTAGCACAAGTATGATCATGTATGGAGTGGGTTCACTTGATGGAAGGGGGCAGTGGTAATGAGGGAAACTAAACCACACACAAACATCTGTCCAGTGCACTAGAAGTAGCACAAGTATGATCATGTATGGAGTGGGTTCACTTGATGGAAGGGGGCAGTGGTAATGAGGGAAACTAAACCACACACAAAAATCTGTCCAGTGCACTCAAAGTAGCAGCATATTATGGACTACACTTGAGTTCAGAGCAAGCGACTGCAAAATAAACACTCACACACAGACCTGGATAGAAACCAGGCACTTTCAGCTGTTCTACACTGAAGTATTTGTTGAATTATCATCATAGGAGTAATCATACATTTTGCAGAGTGCAGTGAGGAGTTACCAGACACAATTTGGAATATCATATATTTATTTAACGCTAAATTTCAATTAATAAATTCTTTCTCACTTTCCAGGGTGCACGAGGTTTTCTTGGACCAAGAGGCAGACCAGGACCAATAGGCCCACCTGTATGTTTTTTTTTCTGTTTTCAGTAAATATTATTTTCTTTAGTATTTCTTAAGTATTCTTTAGTATTTACTAGGGGTCTCTGTGGATATCCCGCCTTGCATTTCGAAGGTCGAGGGTTTGATTATGGGCTATGTCATTTGGTTCATGAGTGCAGTTTTCTCAGAGACTGCATTGAATAAATCTGTGCATGTTTGTATTATATATACTGTTTTTGGTCTAAACTTTCTATTTTCTCCAGTAGTTTGCCCTTCAGCACTCTCTTTGGTGTTTCTTCTTGTCTTTAGGTATGATCAGGCAATCAGATTAATTGCTTTTATATTTCTAGAATGAATCTTCTTTTTCCGTTATATTTTCCAGAGCTTGTACATTACTGTCAATTATTCATCATATCTAGTTCTTGCCTTTTTTTATAACACCACATCTTGAATGCCTCAATACATTTTTCATCATATTTATGTATTGTCCGTATTACACTGGCAAAGGGGTTACGGGCGCAGTTCGTAATCCCGCACATCGCACTCGAAACACAGCTGCAGGTGATTTGGCAGCAGACCACCTTGCATTGGTTTTTTATAAAATGGTATGGGTGTTGGTCGTTCAGAAAGCAATGGCAAACTACTGAATGTAAACTTGCCAAGAGAACACAAACAGCAAAATAAAATGATGGGGTTACGTCCTGTAAAGAATATGCAGCTAACTTTAACCATATTACACAACCATTAATTCGACTGGCCAGATGTACATTCAAATAATTCTTTTCAGTAGATCGAGCTGCATATTCTTTGAAATTAGAATTGTTTACTTATCTCTGCATGTCCTTTGTTCAATCAAAATTCTCATTCTAAGTGTTACATCTGTTGACATAATTACAGATAAAAAATTTAAAGAATTCTGTTTGCAACAGGTTTTAAATACTATAGTAATGTTTTTGTTGAAAGATTCTATAATTCATTTTTCAGTTCTGTATGGCTGGTTGGCGGACAATCCATTAAGGTCTTAGAGTTGTTTTTTTTGCTTCTGGCGACTGTTTTTTTTAATGCATTTTCCTAATTTTGGACTTGTTCATGGTTCCATCACCCAGATACTGAGTTGAGTCCTTGGTACGACAATGATGGTTTTAATCTGCATCTCACTGGATTGCCTCATTTGTTTTAGTGGACTGCTGTCTTGTTCATTTTTCTGTCGACCTATTGTAATCTGTGCATTTTCCTAAAAAGCAACCAAAAAATTTTTCTGTTTTTCTACTAAATATGTTTATTAGTTGGCCTGCTTATTTTCCAGGTTTCACATACATATAATTAGCACATGAGTCATTTATTATTATAACATATTTTACAAATAAGAAATTTTTACTGGTTTTCTTTGCATGAATATCTTCTTATTTTTTTTTCTGATATAAAATTTTTTTTTAAACCAAGAGTATCTATGCAAACAACTTGTCACAAACAGAAAGAGGCAATCAATATAAATTGGCCACATTATGAGAAGACAAAAATTGGAACATGTGACAACCAGACAGATTTGTGGAAAGAGAGATAGAGGACAATAGCGAGAGAAAATTTTTCATTCTTGTGTCATGACATGGAGGGGAGTCAACACAAGAATTAATCCATGCCGTCAGAGATCACAGCTTGTGGAGAAGCATGATTACCTATGCCAGCTGGCACGGCACTTGATGATAATAATCTATGCTTGTTTAACTATGTGGCAAATTATTCAGAAATACAGAAACAATTTACATGTGATCGCTTTTGGATATACTTAATATTTTTACTGACATTTTTTTTAATGTTTTTTTTCCCCCAACAAATGGCAAATTTGGTGTATATTTATATATTTAATTATGTTTTAAATCATTCAGAAAGAAAGAAATGCTAATTCTGTTCTCTCTTTTAGGGTCTACCAGGAGGTGAAGGCCCTACAGGCCCAAAAGGCAACCAGGTATGATGTTAATTATTATTTGTTTATTTTCATCTTTGAATATTGAACTCTTTGTCTTTATTCCATTGTTTCATCGACCAAAGTTTAGTCAATCTATGTTTAATTGAACAAAGTTTAGTTTACTAAAGTTTATTTGTCTAAATTGTAATTGACCAAAGTTTAGTTGACTACAGTTTAACTGAGCAAAGCTTAATTGATCAAAGCTTCATTTAACAAAGTTTAATTTAGCAAAGTTTATTTGACAAATGTTTAGTTGACTGCAGTTTAACTGACCAAAGTTTAATTGATCAAAGCTTCATTTAACAAAGTTTAATTTAGCAAAGTTTATTTGACCAATGCTTAGTTGACTGCAGTTTAATTCATTCAAGTTTAATTGACCTGTGTTTCTTTGAGTAGTGTTTCATTGAATATTATTGCATTGAACAGTATTTCATTGAACAATTAAGAACTGACCAATATGATCCTGATCACTGTGTAACAACGTGTGTTCATATTTTCTTTTAGGGCCCCCTTGGAGCCCCAGGAGCACCAGGCCAGACAGGCCCCGCTGGACAGACTGTAAGTTCATTCCTTCCTATTTATTCACGTTTATCACTGATTAGTAGCAGCGCAATAACCAAAATAGAATAGTGTGCAGACTGACCAACACAAACTGCAAAAGCAATTGATCTTTGAAGAGGGATATTATTCCGATATGGGTAGTCCAGTATAGCATGGCTGCAGACACAAAAGTTCAGCCATGCATGTTTTTTTCAGCGACGCCATGAGTATGCTAAGGAAGATCAAGATGGCTGCAGACACAAAAGTTCGGCCATGCATGTGTTTTTCAGCGATGCCATGAGTATGCTAAGGAAGGTTGAGATGGCTGCAGACACAAAAGTTCAGCCATGCATGTTTTCACAGCAACTCCATGAGTATGCTAAGGAAGATTGTGACGGGCTGGACCAGAAAGCAGTGGCTTGAGTCTTTTCAGGAGGGCAAGACTGACTGATGGTTGTGCCATTTTGGTGCCAGTTTGTCCAAATATAAGAAGAATTGAATGAGTAGATAGACTTGCAGGTTTGGCTACTGTGGGAAGCGGAAGAGCAATGGACTAGGCTGACATCCTGAACATTCTCAGAGAGGGAGGAAAGGTTTATGACTTAAGGGATGGATGTGATTTCACAACTTTGACGGACTGCAAAAACATCAATTCAAACCAGGTGAAGCTAAACAAGAGCTCCATGCAGGGAGCCAAAGAAGGTTGGTCAGCCCACACAGAACTGGTGTCGTCAGTTGCCACACACTGAGGGAGATACTGAGGAGGGGGTCTGTGCACTTATGGACTAATAGTTCGATGTCAATAGGAAAGATCTGTTGACTAGCTAACTAACTATATAGTCCAGTAATTAACAAAATCACCTAATTTGGGTATGTATTATAAATGTTTCTAGAGAGTGAAGGATGATGCAGAAGGCAACTGGTCACATCATTCCCATATGAAACAACTTCTAACATACAACATTACAAAACACATCTAAACTCTAAGGATGCAGTGAGTTCCCTTGAACAAGATGGCGGGACATTTTTTTGTCCCGTAAAATGGAACGTGTTTTTTCCGAAATGTGTATGGATTAAGTGTGTTTTTCGTGGTGGAATGGAGTTCGGACCGTGCAACGGAGTTCGTGCACGCGCGCCCGGACTCCCTTCGGCGTATCATTGGCGCCCGGTGGCGATAGTTAAGCCTAACATGACGACCAGACGACCAACAAGAACACGGCGTGGTAAGAGGGCGGGCATGCGCAGAAGGCGGTTAAAATGTGACAGATTGGGCATCAGGACACGTTCGAGTACTGTACTGGAACTGTGCATCATTTAGTCAACGCCGACCCATTCTTGAAAAACTACTGTACGGAAACGATATTGTAGGTCTTGCAAGAAACACAGCTCGGCGACGGAACAGTAAATGTCGCGGGATTTCAGGGATTCTTTAACAGGCGGCACCTCGGACAGGCCATTCTGGTCCGCGACAACATACTAGTGTCTGAGATCGATATGTCTTCCTGGAACAGTGATGCCCTGCAAGTGCAGGCATTAAGAATAATGACACCAGTGCAGCTTGTAATCGTGAACGTTTATGCGCGAAATGGGAAGGTCGACGTGTGACAATGGCAGAGTTTGTTCGATATGGATGAAAGGCATATCATCTACTGTGGGGACTTCAATGCCAGAGGCAGTCAATGGGGGAATTGCATCACCAATAGACAGGGAGAAAATCTGGAGGACACCCTGGCATCTGCTGCCTTAATCTGTCTGAATGATGGAAAGGTCACTAGAATAGCCACTCGACCAGGTGACTCTGACAGCATCATTGACTTGGCTCTGGTGTCGCCCACCATCGCACCAAGGTGCCGGTGGGGTACACTGGGATACCACGATAGTGACCACTACCCTTGTGTCATCCTGATCAAGAAAGACGGGGCCATGAGTCAAAGAAACAAGACAAATGCCTTCCCGTATGACAACACTGGTCAAGACGCCATAAGCAAGATCAGAAGAAGGAAACTAACTTCCTCCCGCAGGAGACAAGAAAGATGGTTGCAGCCACCATGGTGGAATGGAGAGGTCGAGAAGGCATGGCTGGAAAAGAGGCAGGCTGTCAAAGACTGGCAAAAGGCCAGAAAGGCTAACATGCCACAGTTTGAGTTGGCGAACCTGAAGACGGAGGTTGATAGGACGACGACTTTATTCAAATCCTGCGCCAAACAGGCCAAGGCCGAGAAATGGGACGAGTTCTGCAGGAAGGTGTGCTCCGAGCGATCTCTTACGACATTCTGGCGCCTCCACAAGAGCATGAACGGTGCTGCACAACGTAGGGGTATTCCAGACTTTCAAGGCACAGACCTCGCATGGAAAAAGTCGGATGCGGATAAAGGTAAGGCCCTTCTTGCACGCTACATAGAACAGACTGACCAGAAAGACGAGCCCGCCAGACAGAGAACCACAACGACACTCTCTCAGTTGTGCGAGGGGGTCGGGACAGACGAAGAATGGACAATCACAGCTGAGATAGTGCGTGCGATGCTCAAGAAATCACCTAACACCGCCCCAGGCCCAGACGGCATCCGATATGGTGACCTACTGGTGATATCAGATGATGACATGGAAGAACTGGCCAGAGAATTCAACACCAGTATCCAGAGGGGTCAGGTCAAAGAAGAATGGCTACACAGCTACTTGCTGCCGCTGCCAAAACCGAACAAAGACCACTCCAAGATAAGCGGCTACAGAATCATTACGATGCAGAATACTGTTGGCAAGCTACTGGAGAAAATTGTCGCACACAGACTTGCTTGGGACTTGGAACAGCTCGGCTGCTTCCCGCCCACACTTGGAGGATACAGACGCAACAAAGAGTCATGGCTGAATGCAGCGGTCTTTGCTCAAGATGTTTACGAAGGATTTCAGGTCAGAGAAGAGACATGTGCGGCCGCCATAGACTTAGAGGACGCATATAACAGAGTATCGTTCGAGCACTTGATGCAAACCCTCCTCAGACTGAAAGTGCACCCTCACCTTGTACGATGGATAGCTGCAGTTCTGCTCCAAAGGAAGGTGGTGCTAAGATGCGGGAGTTGGTCTTCTGAGCCGATAACGATATGTCCAGGATTGCCGCAGGGTTCACCACTGTCACCAGTACTATTTAACGTGTATACGGTGCCGATCACTGAACAACAGTTGGACGGGAGGGGTAGGACTCTGTCATTCGTTGACGACATCCTCGTGTATCGACAGGGTCGAGATAGACAGGCGGTTGCCAATGATATGCAGGGCGAACTAGATCGAATTTCCTCATGGTGTGCTGATGCCGATGCCCTTGTCAACCCTGCAAAGGCAACGGTTACATGGTTCTCACTAAACAACCATATTGTGAAAACAGACCTGCCGGCAGTAAGAATGGATGGGAGCAGTTTGAGTAGAACCCAGTCAATGACATATCTTGGCGTGAGGCTTGATCGTAGCCTGTCCTTCAGAGATCATGTCGATTATGTCATAACGAAGGCTCGAAAAGGTTTGTCAGCAATGAGAGTCATGGCGATCGCCAATATCGAGCAAAGACTGCTAATACTTCTGTTCCAAGGACTTGTGCTTTCACGCATCGAGTATGCCCTGGCCATCCTCACTGTCAGCCCTACACAGATTGGAAGACTTGAAAAGGTACAAAACGAAGCCATGCGCATCATTTTGGGCTGCACGAGAGACACCAGCTGTGTAGCAATGAGATACCTCCTTGACTTCCCGACAATGGAACACAGGATCAAGATCTGGAGAGCTCGTGCATACTTAAAAATAAGTGCAGATGAGCAGCACCCTCTGCATGACGCTATATTCAGAGAAAAGGGTGACAGGCTAAAGAGGGGCAAATCATGGATGGGTCGGGCGGAAGATGTCGTCAGACAGGTCTGCAGTCTTACCAGTATCAACCCCGGCAAGGAATGGGTGCCGGTGCCTCCAGCTTTTAAGTGCACTTTCTCCTGCATTATCACACTCGACAGACGGTGCAGAGAGCAGAACCCTGCCGCTGTCAATGCAGAGGTTAACGCGCTCATCTACGAACACTCAGATAGCCCCGAAGTGCTCATCTATACAGATGGATCTGTGGTAAAGCAGCAGAGAAGTGCGTGGGCATTTACAGCCCGTTCAGCGGGCCGAACCGTTCAAGAATCCAGTGGTGCCCACTCTATGACCACGAGCAGCATGACGATGGAGGTGATGGCAGTTACACAGGCTTTCATATGACTGGAGTCACAGCATTATACCAACGTGTGTGTACTAAGTGATTCAATGAGCATGATTCAGAAGGTCGAAGCTGGATCTGTACGTAGACAGTGGACTGAATCGCTGCGGAAGTCGGTTGTCCGTAAAGTCACCTTCATCTTCGTCCCGGGACATGCGGGAGTCGAGGGAAATGAACGAGCTGATAAACTGGCTGGCTCTGCACCCCCTGTAGATGGCCAGCCCATGGATCGTGCCGATGTTATTAACGTCCTTAAAGATATGGCGAGAACAGAGGACTTTGACGTCAATGATTCCACATCGCTGTCCAGGATGAAAGACCTGGGAGTAAGAATCGGCACAGCCAGACGCGAGAGGTACATCGGGAAAACAAAGCGCCTCGTCAACCAACACAGAACTGGCACTATTAGCCACCGGACGCTGATGCATATGCTGGGGGGAGGATCTGAGCACCTATGGACATGTCCGGAGTGCAACGAAGATACCCCAACTGATAACTGATAGCTGACTGATCTAAACTCTAAACAGCAAAGTTGTAAATTAAAACTAAGAGTGATCAAGTGTTGTATTTACTTTACAGTATTGTGTGGTACAGAAACAATGACAATAAACAAACAATGCAAGGGTAGTACTGAAGCTTTAGAAATTGTGATTACAAAGTCAAATAGGAGGAATATCATGGCAAGAGAAGAGGCCAAACAAAGAAATGTTACTGGAATTAAAGAAAACATTACTGAATGACATCAATGGCAGACAGTTAAGATACTTCAGCCATATAAAGAGATACAGTTGCTAGTTAAATGATGCAAATGAGGGGAAGTAAAGGGTAAGTGTACAAGAGGAAGACAACAATACATGTGGGTATGTAACATCATTTAGAGGACTTGAAGAAGTCTGTATGAGTGAATCATGATGATGCAAAACTGAGGGTGTTGGAGATTCATTGCATCCAACATTTAGCACGAAAATCATACTCGATGATGATGATGTCTCTTGGGAATCATCAAACAAAAGCAAGTAATTAATATAGTAATACATTCAAATACTTAGGGGCAATTGTATCATGCGGAACAGAGATTGATTCAGTGCTGAAGGATAATATATCACCAAATGTGACCTCCCATTTAGGACAGGAGTGCTGTTATACCGCCATGCTAGGGTCATCCTATTATTTATTTCATTTTGCGGTATCTTCAACTATTCTAAAGTTCAGTAAATGCACATTTGTACTATAATACTTCTTCATTTGATTGTGCACCATGTTTGGTCAAAATCTATTTTTTTTTTTACTGAATCAGAAAAGGCCACGCAAACGTTGCATTTCAAAAGTTTAAAAGTGCCTAATGCAGTAAGACACTATCATCAGAAAGAGTACTGAAATGTTATGTACAACCTGTTCTGTTGTATAGTAGTAAATCATGGAATGTGAATGAACAAATTATTAGAAAGAACTTGCAGATAATGGGAATGTGGCTTATGAGATGTGTTGCGAATATCTTGGACTGTCATATTTGGAGATAAACAGGTATGTGTATACGAGATTATGTTGCAGATACCTTGGACTGCCATAGAAACCAACAGTGAGTGTCTGGAAAAGGCTAATGAAAGCAGAATATTAATCACAAGTACGAGAAGGAGATAAACAATGTTCTTTGATCATTTAATGAGAAGAGAGACTTTAGAAAACAATGTGACGACTGGAAAGATTTGTGATAGTAGAAGCAGGGGCAAACAGAGAGAAATGATGCTGGATAGACTGAGATGGTGGCATGAAGGAATATCATCAACAGAGTTGATCCAGAGGAGCAAAATCCGAGATACGTGGAGTCATATGAAAGCTTATGCCAAAGAAGGAATATCAACAGAGTTGATCATGAGAAGCAAAGACCAAGATATATAGGGTCGTATGAACGCCTTTGCCGGTTGGCAATGCACATAATAATGATGAATGATTAGTGTGTACTGTATAATTAAAATATACTTTTTCATTGGTGTATTTACACATCCTCATACCGCCTGTTCATGTCTCTCTTAACTAGGGTCCCCCAGGCCAAACTGGCCCACTGGGTCCACCAGGTATCTCAGGCGCTACAGGAAAGCCTGGCTTGCCAGGTACTCCAGGACCAATGGGCCCTGCTGTAAGTACACTCAAATAAATATATTATGTATGTTTGATTCCTTGATGTCTGTGTGTGTGTGTCAGTGTTAGGTCTTAGTCAGATATGACTTAGCTACCCTACGCCAGTAGACAGTACTTCCTGCTTTCTGCTAGCGGTGAATGTTGGACAGCGCTCACCAAACACAACACCCCACATTGTGATAACGGCTTCAGGCAGAGGAGGGAAATTAGGAGTGTACAATCCTTGTCCTGATGTGAGGAAACGCAGACTGAAGACTAAATGTTGTGGCAGAGCAGACCAGGCCCTAAGCCTTGGTGGGCATCTGGTCTAGGATCAAAGCTCCGACAGACAGAAGTTAGAGCACTGTTCTGCTGATCTGACAGCTTCTGCAGCTTGTCTTGTTCCAGATGTATTTATGTGACCTTTCCTCTTGAGTAACTAGACAGGCTGAGAAGGAGATCATGCTGCATGGACAATACATGGTCATTATAATTAAGCTCAGGCTTTGTGCTATAAAGAGGTATAGTTGTGCCTTTTCTTGAAGCATAATGTATCAATCGTCTGTGTCACAAAGTGAATGATGACAGAGTGACAGATAGAGTGGCTATGGTTGTGTCTAGGGTATGTCCTTGTAAATGTGATGTTAAACAACAGATTAACCAAGATGTATCCCAACCAAACACCAGTCAGTGAACAAGCGTTAATTTGTGCACATAATATTCCTTTAATTCTGAATTAACACAGACACATGTAACATATAAATCCAGGAACAATAATTCTCTAAGAATATATATCCATCCCAATGGAACACTTCGAATAACACTGACTCTCACGGCTTACTAAATCTCGTCCCACACGACAGGTATACTAGCCTCTCTCTAGGCCCGACTCAAAGTAACCCACTCTGGGTCTCGAATTCCACTCACTATCCCTGGAACCCACAGTGCGGAGTTATCTTCCGAACTCCGTCACAATTCTTCACTTCCTCAGACCACGACCTTCTCCTGGTCCGGTCTAAACTCAACTCCCTCTCAGCTCGGAGTCCAAACATTAACTGCCTCTGTCAATCTTTGTCCCTCTCTTTTAAACAATTCTATCCCCCACAATGCCTCCCACAAAACACACAACCTCACTGCTCCAACTGTCTGCCTCACCAGCTGACTTCTTCTCAGCTCCCCCTTTCAATTACTGTCTTCTCATTTTCGCCCTCTGGGGGACTTACTATCCGCCCTATTTTCTCTCGTGAACTGTTTATATTGTACGGCCACTCACCTTAATGCCAATGACCACAGGCATGTGTCACTACCCCACCCTCAAAAGAAAACATCGTTTTCAAATGTTGGGAGACTAAAACTTATTAAATATGTGACCCAGACACATTGCCTGGGTAGTCGTAAGTATAAATCCAACTTACTCTAGCTACCACCCTAAATAATATATCAAATACTCGTAGTACACTCCCATATTCCCCACACATAAATACAACCATCTTTCTATCTTGTGTACCAATGCATGAACTAATACATCACATAATAATAATACATCATAGAAAAGCATTATACTTATGTACCCACAGGTCTATTAATATCTTTAAGAAGACACAAGCTATTTGTGTACCGACCATATATCAGGTGGTTCTTTTCTTGCATCAACCCACCTCTGATTCCTGTCGATGCTGTGTCTACCTTTCATGTACCCATGACTCATGGTACCTCTACAATTACAACATCTGTTTGCTATCCCTAGCCCTGGGTCAGTAATGTCGCGAACACTCTTTTGACCTGACTCAACTTTCCTATCTGCATATTGTACTGTTACACTTGCGTCTCTGTTTAGTCTGAACTCTTTATTGAATCCTGGCCAATATACCTGGCATCCTGCTCTATGCTGCTTCCGCCTTACTCCTATGTGCCCTGCACCTGCCCTATCCTGAGCTGTTCTAGTATATCGGTCGCTATGTGTTAACGGTAATACTACTTGCCCACATGCAGTTCCGCCATCTGAAAAGCGGCGAGTGAGAACATTGTTCTTCCTTCGAAGCACCATCTACCTTTCTTTGACTGCCTATGTTCTACTCTCCTACACCCTTGTGAACATTTGTTCAGAGTAGTATCTTGTCTCTGGGAGCCACTAGCACTATATTTGGGATCCATTCTCATCTGCTCAGCTGTACTATCCTTGTCCTGAGTTCCTGTGTCTACTTCAAGTGCCTCTTCTACCTCAGCTATACTCTCTAATTTAGGTTCTCTTGTGGTAACTACCTCATTACTGCTTACACTATATTTTTGGTCCCAATAAACTACTTCCTCTTCTGTACACTCTTTAACTCCTATAATATTTCCTATGATGAGATCTGCCACTGGTGAGTCTAAAACACATGCTGTCACTCTTCCTGTTATGTATGGTGTTTTTACTGTTATCACGGCTATTGGGTAGTATTCTACTGTCCCATTAAATGTTATGGATCTAATCTTTTTTCCTGTATAATCCGAGGGTTGCACTAAACTCTTTCTCACCCCGATGGACGTACATCCGGAATCCCTAATTGTTAACGCTGGCCTATCATTAACAAACCCATGATGCATCTTCAGACTTCCTCCTTCATGCACTGCTGATCCTGCTTTAATTGTGTGACCACATATTAAGACTGGCTGACCATCTTTTTCAAAAAGAGGTTTGCACCCACTACAATCTTCATTGTTCAGCGTCTCAATTACTTGTGCTGCATTTGAGTGCTCTGTTTCTCTCATCCTACATTGATGACTGACATGCCCGTTCCTTCCACATTTGAAACAAGTGATCTCCCTTTTACTGTTGTTCGTTGGTTCTTCTGATGGTTGTGCATCACAATCTGCCATTTTGTGTCTCCAGCTCCCACAATTCCAACATCCGGCATAATTTGGACGTCTCTGGAAGTTCCCTCTTCTATATGC
>JACEFZ010007578.1:0-13264 GCA_014155875.1 Cepaea nemoralis | reverse complement strand
AAACCCGACCCAACTTTTTTTGGGAGGGGAAGAATTAAAAAACAACATTACTATCTGCATTCTCCAATGCTTGTTCTGAATTTGGTTTAACAATTAACAAAAAGAAGACACAGATTATGTCACAAGGTGCACATGATGTACCATCAATCTTTATTGACGACGCCGAACTGGAGATAGTAGACCATTTTACATATCTAGGATCAGAGGTAAATAGCAAATTATCCCTCGATCAGGAAATCAACATCAGGATTGGCAAGGCAGCAACAACAATGAACATGTTAGCAAAAAGAGTCTGGGAGAACAGGAAGCTTACTGCCAAAACAAAAGTCCTCGTCTACCAAGCCTGTGTCCTTAGTACTCTTCTTTATGGCAGTGAAACCTGGACAACTTACTCACGCCAAGAGAAACGTTTTAAACAGCTTTCATATGCGGTGTCTGCGAAGAATACTTGGTATTAAGTGGCAAGACAAAATCACAAATACTGAAGTATTGGAAAGATCAGGTTGTGTGACGGTGTATTCCATGCTCAGTCTTCGTAGACTTAGATGGATAGGACACGTTAGGAGGATGGATGATGGTAGAATACCAAAGGACATCTTTTTTGGTGAATTACAGACGGGTAGGAGATCTCAGGGTCGGCCTCTACTACGATACAAAGATGTGTGTAAGCGGGACATGATTGATACAGGCATTGATAATGCACATTGGGAGCACGTCGCCGCTGAACGTGTTGCATGGAGGGCAACTATCAGAAATGGAATAAAGACAAAGGAGAAAATGATTGCAGATAAAGCACACACAGAGCGTGAGAGACGTAAGATGGTGCAAAATGGTGGAAGTGACCATGTTTTCACATGCACCTACTGTGGGCAAACATTTGCAGCAAGAATTGGCCTTACCAGCCACACTCGCCACCGCCATGGATCGTAGTTATTAAGCCTTTTTGAAGCACAATGTACCAAACTATCGTCTGTCAAGACGGAAAGGTGCCAATGAGGATTATTAATTGTGTTTCATCGTTTCTTTCGTTTTGTTTTCCCTTTTCCTTCCTCTCCAAACTTTTCTCTCTGCTTTATTTCGTTTCATTCACAGCTTAGCCTCTTCGTTAAATCTTTTCTCCCTTTTCTATTTCATCTTCCTACCCCTCGTTACATTATTTTCTATATTCATCTCTCTTGTTCTCTCATTCATTCTGACTTAAGTCCTTGGCTTCTTTCTATTATGTCTGTTTGTCTTTGTGCGTTTCTGTTTCCTTCCTTTCGTCCATGTCTTTCTTCGTTTTTGAAGGTTTTCTGTCTGTCCTTTTTTAGTTATTGTCGGTTGCGTGCTATAGTTATGCCTGTGTCTTCTTGTATCAATGTCTTCCTTCTTTTTCGACGCCAAACTGCGTATTATAATTTGGCTTTGAAAACATAGTAATTTTGTGTTTTAAATAATAATTTGAATTATTGAGCTTGTCTGCTTGAATACAATTTGTATTTACAAATATGGATATGAAACAAATATGTATGGCTTTGTTTAGCTTGACCTACTTTAACTCTTTGGATAAGAAGTAAGTCAGCATATGTTTACTGTCCTCGGTTTACTGCCCGAATGATAAGAGCGCTCGTCCTTAAATTTCTGGTTTGTTGATGCCTAGGTTGCGGGTTCAACTCCTATACCGGTCAACTGGATTAAAATGTTGACTTCTCGACCTTGACTTGGGTACGTAAATTTCAAGTACCTCAGAAGTAGAGTAGGTTTGCCTGATGGTGAAGGACGCTGGTAATAGGGAACACTAATCCACACGCAAAAATCAGTTCAGTATACTAGAATTAGTAGCAGGTGTATGGACTACGCTTGAGTTCAAAGCGAGTGCACGCAACAAAAATAAAAGTACCCGTAGTTGAAACATTTACACTGGACAAGGTAGACATTCCGAAGACTATAAATAAATGACTTCTATCTGAGGGTACAATAACAGAAGAAACACGATTTTTAACGGTACTTGAGTTGGCTTCAAGATCACCAGTATTTGGAACACTCACAATGGACAGGGCAGACATTCTGAAGACTATCAACGAATTATTTCTAGGTCAGAATACAATAAGAGATGTTCTTGAGTTTGTATTAAGGCGTGATTCCAAAAAGCAGGAATGCATTTCGAGAACATGTGTCCACAACCAGTGCATTACTGGAACATTCAGCATCTACAGCTTGTCACATCGCTGAGGAAGATAGGGACATCTACGGGTTTGCCTGCACTACTATGTTGTCGATTCCTGGAAACCCAGACACACTTGTCTTCATTCCCTTTGTATCAGACAAATGTTACTTTATTTTCATTCCTTCGGTATCAGACAAATGTTACTTTATTTTCATTCCTTCTGTATCAGACAAATGTTACTCTAACCCACTCTAACCACATTGTCACTTTCATTCCCTCTGTATCAGACAAATGTTACGTTAACACACTCACCAAATTGTTACTTTCATTCCTTCTGTATAAGACAAATGTTACTTTAACCTACTCTAACCAAATTGTTACTTTCATTCCCTCTGTATCAGACAAAACTTACTTTATCTTCATTCCTTCTATATCAGACAAATGTTACGTTAACTAACTCTAATCAGATTGTTACTTTCATTCCTTCTGTATCAGACAGATGTAACTTTAAACCACTCTAGCCAAATTGTTACATTCATGCTATACTTCCTTCAGACCCAACCCGTTGATTGCTTTATGCTACACAGAAATATGTACAAACTATTGACAAACAGTAGTATAAATGACTTATTGTGTCCTGCAATAGAATCGAAGATTGGTGAAAGATTACTCATTCAAAAGTTAGCCTACACAATTAATACAAAATTTAGTATCGTAACATTAAGGTTGGTATATTACAAAATATACGTAATTTATACAAAACATGTTATTAATAATTGATCAATATATGAAATAAGTTATTATTAAACACGTTTTCATATAATATTGGCTTTCATAATAACACATTACACTGTTAGACAGCGTATAATGCAAAATATATTGCAAGAAAGCCATGTATAACATCCATAATCAGTTTACATAACTAGGCACTATCTCAAATATAAATTTACAAGACCGGGTATTATTTCAACTATTTACGAAACAGAATCAGATATTATATCAAACACCGATAATCAAGACCGTATATTATATAAACTATCAATAAACAAGATTAGGTATTATATGAAAATTCAATATATACACTAGATATTATAGCAAGTATCACTAATTGAGATTGAATATATCAAGCATCAATAAATAAAATCAGATATTGCATTAGTTTTCAATATACAAGATCAGATTTTACATCAAACACTAACACACAAGATTAGTTATATTACATATTACTTATTACAATAAATAAGACCAGGTATTTTAATAAAAATAGGTAAACAAGATATTACATAAAATATCAATATGCAAAATGAGATATTACTTAAACATCAGTATGTAAACTAACATATTATACAAAATATCAATATATAAAACTATATTTTTTTTCAAACATCACTATATAGACTAGATGTTATAACAAGAATCAGTATAAAAGATTAGACAGAGTATCAAACATAAATATACAAGATTTGACGTTATATAAAACACCAATGTATCAACCATTAGTATAAATGATGAGACATTGTACTAAGCATGAGTAAAACAGATTAGATATTGTTATTCATTGGCACCTTTCCGTCTTGACAGACGATAGTTTGGTACATTGTGCTTCAAAAAGGCTTAATAACTACGATCCATGGCGGTAGCGAGTGTGGCTGGTAAGGCCAATTCTTGCTGCAAATATTTGCCCACAGTAGGTGCATGTGAAAACATGGTCATTTCCACCATTTTGCACCATCTTACGTCTCTCACGCTCTGTGTGTGCTTTATCTGCAATCATTTTCTCCTTTGTCTTTATTCCATTTCTGATAGTTGCCCTCCATGCAACACGTTCAGCGGCGACGTGCTCCCAATGTGCATTATCAATGCCTGTATCAATCATGTCCCGCTTACACACATCTTTGATCGTAGTAGAGGCCGACCCTGAGATCTCTTACCCATCTGTAATTCACCAAAAAAGATATCCTTTGGTATTCTACCATCATCCATCCTCCTAACGTGTCCTATCCATTAAAGTCTACGAAGACTGAGCATGGAATACACCGTCACACAACCTGATCTTTCCAATACTTCAGTATTTGTGATTTTGTCTTGCCACTTAATACCAAGTATTCTTCGCAGACATCGCATATGAAAGCTGTTTAAACGTTTCTCTTGGCGTGAGTAAGTTGTCCAGGTTTCACTGCCATAAAGAAGAGTACTAAGGACACAGGCTTGGTAGACGAGGACTTTTGTTTTGGCAGTAAGCCTCCTGTTCTCCCAGACTCTTTTTGCTAACATGTTCATTGTTGTTGCTGCCTTGCCAATCCTGATGTTGATTTCCTGATCGAGGGATAATTTGCTATTTACCTCTGATCCTAGATATGTAAAATGGTCTACTATCTCCAGTTCGGCGTCGTCAATAAAGATTGATGGTACACCATGTGCACCTTGTGACATAATCTGTGTCTTCTTTTTGTTAATTGTTAAACCAAATTCAGAACAAGCATTGGAGAATGCAGATAGTAGATGTTGTAATTCTTCCTCAGAGTGGGTCGTAATCGCAGCATCATCCGCAAAAAGCAACTCTCTGATTAGTACCCTGCTAATTTTGGTCTTGGCCTTCAATCTCTGAGCATTATAGAGGCCACCATCTGAGCGTGAGTGAATGTATATACCTTCATCCTGATCACGAAAGGCATATTTCAGTAGAAGTGAAAAGTATATCCCAAAGAGGGTGGGGTACACAACCTTGCTAGATATTGTAGGTATTATAACCTAGATATTGTTATAAACATCAATATACAGGATTAGTTACAATATCAAACATTAATAAAAAGACCAGATATTATTATTTCTGACATCAATAAACTAAAAAGAATAGATATCATCATCATCATCATCAAGTGCCCTGCCTGCTGGCGTAGGCGTTCATGGCTCTCCACAGATCTCGGTATTTGGTGTTCTGGATGAAATCTGCTAATAATATTCCACCATGCCATCGTCTCAATCCATCCAGCATAATTTCTCTGGTCTACCTCTGCCTCTCTTCTCCTCGATAGATATACTGTAATAAAAACATCAAAATACAATAGCAGGGATTTATAAGATAAAGCATGCAGTTGTTGAAAGAGATATTTACGTAACATTTCTCAGCAGCAACTAGCTATAGTACAACAACATACTACAATTATTTCTGTTATTATTTGTGTAGTTTTCAACTGAGCTGGTCCCGTGTGCAGTTCGACAGAGAGGAAATGGTGGCTTGTGAAAATATTGGAACTCTGGCAGTTACAGTGTCAAGGTCAGGGAATCTGGACCACTCCAGTTTTGTCAAAGTCCACGTGAGAGAGATGTCAGCCAAGAAGGGAGTGGACTTTATGCCAAGCACCGCTAAACAGGTTCAGTTTGACCCAGGTGAGTTTATGTGAGTTATTGAAAAGATCATTCCCACAGCTAATTCTGGTTGCAGACTGGACAGACTGTTGTTAATCCATATCTTGATATTATCTTTCCACTTGTATCATGCCGTCTTCTGTTTTCCTATGTTGACTTGTCTTTCCAGTAGTGACTATATTATGGTTTAATTTCTGTTATGTGTTTAATTCATAACACGTCATATGGGAGTCAGTACTGCATGTTCTCTTACAACAGTGAAGATTCTGGACTCAGAACCCCTTATTTTCATTCTCAGGAGAGTTTCTATTGCAAGAGTCTTAATCTTCTTTATAAAGAAAACATACATGTAAAGAAATTTAAACCATTGATGCACATTATTCATAACTTTTAAATGTAGAACAATCAAAGTACTTGTATTGCTTCAATTAAGAAAGTCAATAATTAATTGTCATTGCCATTAAAGAGACTAAATGCATCATCTATTTAATAAATAAAATTAGTGCAGGAGAGTGCAAAACAAATAGGCGTATCTCACTCTTGAATCCCGAAGGGAAAATGTACACAAAACTGTTGGAACAAAAAGCTAGATCAATAGTTTAACAACAGTTAATCAAAGGACATTTTGGTGTCTGGAAAAGTAAATGTTGCATTAATGTACTACTCACACTAAGGAATATGTGGGGTGGAGGTGGGGGGGGGGGGCTGAATATTGTGTTTGTAGATCACGAAATGGCTAGATAGATACACATTGTGAATCATCCTTGAAGACTATGGGATACAAGGACAATTAACTAGAAAACATCATAGCCATGTACCACTCGAGCCAAAGTGCAGCAAGAATATAATAAGGTATATCTAATATGTTCACAATCAATATAGGGCTGAGACAGGGATGACATTGTACAATTACATGACATGACACTATCCTGTACCCATCGAGGGCTGGAACGTTAACTATTCTTCCCCACGACGCTTGAAGTTGAAGGTGATGATGGCGATGCTGATGATGATGATGATGATGATGATGATGATGATGATGATTGTGATGATGATGATGATGATGATGAGGATGAGGATGAGGATGATGATGACGACGACGTGTGGGTTGAATGCAGCACTACTGAGATAAGTGATAATTTTATGATCTGATTACTTTCTGATATCTAACATTCACACCCATCGCCTCCTTGTGGTTCTTGCATGTATGTATAAGCTATGCATGCTTGTCGGTCTACCAGGACAGTCCCGCGCCACCTGGGAACTGTCTATACTAGATGACGGTCTTCTGGAACCCAACAAGAAACTCAGGCTAACACTAACGGATCCAATGAACACCATCCTTGGTGAAAACAAGAAGCTTAGAGTTGTAGTCGTCAATGCAGAAAATGGTAAGTTACATAGTTTATTAATTATGTGTTCTTTTTCTGATTCTTAAAGAAAACTATCACACATTATTTCACTGTGATTTGTTTCCAAATAATTATGGGTTTATCTTTTGTTTAGTCCTATTATTTTGCGCTCGCCCGCTTTCAACTCAAGCGTAGTCTATACATGTGTTACAACTACTAGTGCACTGGGCTGATTTTTTTCGTGTTTATTAGTGTTCCCTAATTCCCTCGCCACCCTCCCTGTGATCAAAGGATTACGGACGCGGTTCGTAATACCGCTTCCCCGCGTTCGAAACACAAACTTCGCGCGCTTGGCAGCAGACCGCGTTGCGCTGGGTTTTAACGAATTGGTATGGGGGACGGTTGTTCAGAAAGCAATGGCAAACTACTGAAGGTAAACTTGTTAAGAGATCACAACAGCAGTGAAATGCTGGTGATGACAGCGATGTCCTGTAAAGAATATGCACACACACAAAAAATGCCCTCGCGAACAGGTGAACCCACTCCGAATTCATAGATTCCCAATTTACGTCCCCTAGTCAATGACGAGAAGTCAACATTTCAGTCCAACTGACCGGTGTAGAGGTTAAACCCGTTGCCTCAGCATCAGCACACTGGAAGTTTAAGAAGGAATGCTCTTACCCATTCAGTCATGCTGACCTGCGTGTAGTCCTACTATGACACATATTCAATTCAGAGGTCTCTGGGTTCAAGATATAGCTAAAGGTTAAAGGTTGTCCAGCAGCAGATGTGATAATTCTTAACAATGATATGAGCGTCGGTCGTTCAGAAAGCTACTGAACGCAATTTTGCCTAGAAAATGGTGAGGTTAAATGCGACGTGCTGCAAAGAACATACAACTAACTTTGATCTAAGTTATCAGTCAATCTATTGTTGCCTCATTTTCTTCCACTGTGATGTTTGCCAGGAGGATTTTCCCCGATAAGGGATAAGATGTCACTCGCCAAACAGTCAACACACAGTCTATGAGATAGGGTCACAGTCTATGAGTTCAGGGACACATTCTATTCGATACGGACACAGTCTATGAGATAGGGACACAGTCTATGAGACAGGGACACGGTCTATGAGACAGGGATACAGTCTATAAGATAGGGACACAGTCTATGAGATAGGGACACAGTCTATGAGACAGGGACACGGTCTATGAGACAGGGACACGGTCTATGAGATAGGGACATAGCCTATGAGATAGGGAGACAGACATTGAGGCAGGGACACGGTCTATGAGATAGGGACACAGCCTATAAGATAGGGACACGGTCTATGAGACAGGGACATAGCCTATGAAATAGGGACACGGTCTATGAGATAAGGACACGGTCTATGAGACAAGGACACAGCTATGTGATAGGGATACGGTCTATGAGACAGGGACACAGCCTATGAGATAGGGACACAGTCTATGAGATAGGGATACAGCCTATGAGATAGGAACACAGTCTATGAGATAGGGGCACAGCCTATGAGAAAGGGACACAGTCTATGAGATAGGGACACGGTCTTTGAGATAGGGACACGGTCTTTGAGATAGGGACACGGTCTATGAGACAAGGACACAGTCTATGAGATAGGGACACGGTCTTTGAGATAGGGACACAGTCTTTGAGATAGGGACACGGTCTATGAGACAAGGACACGGTCTATGAGATAGGGACACGGTCTATGAGATAGGGACACGGTCTTTGAGATAGGGACACGGTCTATGAGACAAGGACACGGTCTATGAGATAGGGACACGGTCTTTGAGATAGGGACACAGTCTTTGAGATAGGGACACGGTCTATGAGACAAGGACACGGTCTATGAAATAGGGACACGGTCTATGAGACAAGGACACGGTCTATGAGACAAGGACACGGTCTATGAGACAAGGACACGGTCTATGAGATAGGGACACGGTCTATGAGACAAGGACACGGTCTATGAGATAGGGACACGGTCTTTGAGATAGGGACACAGTCTTTGAGATAGGGACACGGTCTATGAGACAAGGACACGGTCTATGAGATAGGGACACGGTCTTTGAGATAGGGACACGGTCTATGAGACAAGGACACAGTCTATGAGATAGGGACACGGTCTATGAGACAAGGACACAGTCTATGAGATAGGGACACAGTCTATGAGATAGGGACACGGTCTTTGAGATAGGGACACGGTCTTTGAGATAGGGACACGGTCTATGAGACAAGGACACAGTCTATGAGATAGGGACACAGCCTATGAGATAGGGACACAGTCTATGAGATAGGGACATTGTCTTTGAGATAGGGACACGGTCTATGAGATAGGGACACAGCCTATGAGATAGGGACACAGTATATGAGATAGGGACACAGTCTACGAGATAAGGACACACTCTATGAGACAGTGACGCGGTCTATGGGATAGGGACACAGACTATGAGATAGGGACACGGTCTATGAGATAGGGACACATTCTATGAAATAGGGACACAGTCTATGAGACGGGGCACAGCCTATGAGATAAGGACATTGTCTATGAGATAAGGACACAGTCTATGGGATAGGGACACAATCTATGAGACAGGGACACAATCTATGAGACAGGGACACAAACTATGAGATAGGGACACAGTCTATGAGATAGGGACACAGTCTATGAGATAGGGACACAGTCTATGAGAGAGAGACGCGGTCTATGAGATAGGGACACAGACTATGAGACAGGGACACGGTCTATGAGACAGGGACACGGTCTATGAGATAGGGACAAATTCTATGAGATAGGGACACAGTCTATGAGATGGGGCACAACCTATGAGATAAGGACATAGTCTATGAGATAAGAACACAGTCTATGAGATAGGGACACAATCTATGAGACAGGGACACAATCTATGAGACAGGGACACAATCTATGAGACAGGGACACAAACTATGAGATGGGGACACAGTCTATGAGATAGGGACACAGTCTATGAGATAGGGACACAGTCTATGAGACAGAGACGCGGTCTATGAGATAGGGACTCAGCCTATGAGATAGGGACACAGTCTATGAGACAAGGACACAGCTATGTGATAGGGATACGGTCTATGAGATAGGGACACAGTCTATGAGATAGGGACACAGCCTATGAGATAGAGACATAGTCTATGAGACAAGGACACAGTCTATGAGATAGGGACACAGTCTATGAGATAGGGACACAGTCTATGAGATAGGGACACGGACAGGGACATGGTCTATGAGATAGGGACACAGCCTATGAGATAGGGACACAGCCTATGAGATATGGACACAGTCTATGAGATAGGGACAGCCTATGAGATAGGGACACAGCCTATGAGATAGGGACACAGTCTATGAGATAGAGACACAGTCTATGAGACAGGGACACAGCCTATGAGATAAGGACACAGTCTATGAGATAGGGATACAGCCTATGAGATAGGAACACAGTCTATGAGATAGGGACACAGCCTATGAGATAGGGACACAGTCTATGAGATAGGGACACGGTCTTTAAGATAGGGACACGGTCTTTGAGATAGGGACACGGTCTATGAGACAAGGACACAGTCTATGAGATAGGGACACAGTCTATGAGATAGGGACACAGTCTATGAGATAGGGACATTGTCTTTGAGAAAGGGACACGGTCTATGAGATAGGGACACAGCCTATGAGATAGGGACACAGTATATGAGATAGGGACACAGTCTATGAGATAAGGACACACTCTATGAGACAGGGACGCGGTCTATGAGATAGGGACACAGACTATGAGATAGGGACACGGTCTATGAGATAGGGACACATTCTATGAGATAGGGACACAGTCTATGAGACGGGACACAGCCTATGAGATAAGGACATAGTCTATGAGATAAGGACACAGTCTATGAGATAGGGACACAATCTATGAGACAGGGACACAATCTATGAGACAGGGACACAAACTATGAGATAGGGACACCGTCTATGAGATAGGGACACAGTCTATGAGATAGGGATACAGTATAAAAACAGAGACGCGGTCTATGAGATAGGGACTCAGCCTATGAGATAGAGACACAGTCTATGAGACAAGGACACAGCTATGTGATAGGGATACTGTCTATGAGATAGGGACACAGTCTATGAGATAGGGACACAGCCTATGAGATAGAGACATAGTCTATGAGATAGGGACACAGTCTATGAGATAAGAACACAGAATATGAGATAGGGACACAGACTATGCGATAGGGACACAGCCTATGAGATAAGGACATAGTCTATGAGATAGGGACACAGTCTATGAGATAGGGACACAACCTATTAGACAATGACACAATCTATGAGACAGGGACACAGACTATGAGATAGGGACATAGCCTATGAGATAGGGACATAGCCTATGAGATAGGGACACAATCTATGAGACAGGGACACAATCTATGAGACTGGGACACAGCCTATGAGATAGGGACACTGCCCATGGGAAAGGGACACTGTCTATGAGATAGGGACACAGCCTTTGAGATAGGGACACAATCTATGAGACAGGGACATAATCTATGAGACAGGGACACAGCCTATGAGATAGGGACACATCCTATGAGATAGGGACACAGCTTATGAGATAGGGACACAATCTATGAGATAGGGACACAGCCTATGAGATAGGGACACTATCTATGTGATAGGGACACAGACTATGAGATAGGGACACAGACTATGAGATAGGGACACGGTCTATGAAATAGGAACACTGTCTATGAGAAAGGGACACAGTCTAAGGGACATGATTTTGTATCACTCTTAGAGAACAATTGCTAGACCTGACAGGTGTTAGAACCGTTACCAATGACACATGGGCTTTGTGGGCAAAGTTCCCGGCCACCAGCTCCTATAGTGCTGCTTTGTTTCAGCCTCTACTTGTATCTTGTAAATTCAGTGTTTGGCATTACATTTTCAGTCTGTAACTATTGTATTGTATTGCTCTCCAGGAGAGTGTCCACAGTATATTGGCATGGTCAGCAAGCAGATGACCGTGGATGACATAGCCCAGGGAGCTTCTTTGACTGACCAGGACCAGGTTGTGAAGGTAAGTGTGTAAGAGAGAGAGACAGAGAGAGAGAGAGAGAGAGACAGAGAGAGATAGAGAGAGGGGGGAGGGAGTGAGAAAGATAGAGATTACTTTCATCGTCAGTCCTACTGTCAGTTCATTAAGTTGGCTTTCGTGATGTCATAAAGGGGGCTACATTTTACTGTTACGGCAAGCCTGACGCCCAGTGCATACACTTTAGAGGAGTAATCCTTTGGTTTGACTTCTATGCCCTTTGACATCACTGAGTCTATTTGCGAGCATTAAATGTTGTGACAGGATGGCCTCGGTTGTTGGGAGTGAACACAAGCCCCGAGGTATCCCTAGCACTCACGTGTATACTAACCCATGGAGTGGATAGGTAGATACACTTCTGCTACTGACTCCCTTTTAGTGTTATTAGTCTACAAGCCCCTCCCAGATTCTAGACCTCTACTATATACCCTCTACCTAGGGACAATGAACTCTGAGGCATCGTCCGAGACCACACTCAATAACGGTAGAAACTAACATGTCAACAGTAACAAAGTTTATTCTACACTAAAGACACAGGAAGGAATTGAACACCGTGATAGAATACAATCTATTTACAATACAGAGAATAGATCAGAGACAGAGTCAGAGATGAGTTCATTTTCCTCATAAGGCTGAGAGGCAGATTTGCTGTGTGTGTAACGTCCAGTCGGTCCGATCACTCACCGGGCTCTCTCCTAGCACGGTTGACTGGAACCTTGGAGACTCCCCTGTCCCACATGAACTCGACAAGCAATGAATGACCCAGGAGGTTCTAGAACGATCTACGCGTAGAAACAACCTCAACTTTCCCCAGTTTATTTATAACCGGGGAATTACCTGATGACGCGCCGTGTTCGTTCGGAACCTCCGAGGACAAAGCCCAGCTGACTTGCAGTCATTCTGTGACAAATGTATGTGTCTGTTTTATTAGTGTCTTAACTTGAACTAGCCAACTTAGAAAACCCTGCTACTGGCTGCGCTACTATTGGCGTTACTCTTGGGGTCAATTGAGACACCCAAACCCCTCTAGCACTGCAAGGTACGAACAACGAACGAACGAACTTTATTTTCAAAGGGTCACAAATTGGGCACGCAGGCCCGTCTTACATTCATTCATCTTCAAGTCACTCATCTTTTGCACGACAATTATGTATCATGAATATTACATATGAATTGGGGGGAAAAGAGAAACATTGTAAAATGGATGCTGTAAACGTACGGGGGGGAAAAAATTTCATAAAAGAAATTTTCTTTTTTTAAAAA